>JAPMUY010006843.1:25000-51237 GCA_026901105.3 Galaxias olidus | reverse complement strand
TTTACTGACTGGTTAGTCCCCGTAAGGTCATGTCCGGACAGGGTTTACTTCAAAATGAATCAAAGTTTTACGGTCAAAATTAATGGGAACACCGAGGTAAATTCATTTGAAGACAAGGAGCACTGGACTTTTTCGTGCCCGTTTGAAAAAGAAAATAGAGCATAACGACCAAACCCAGCGTTGACCACCACGCAGAGGCGTTTTGAAATGACAAAATTATGTTATTAACTGTAGAAATATGGAAAGCTGGTATTATCAGTGATTGAATAATATATTCTTAAACCAGTCCATCAATCGTTGGATGTTAAATAAACATTTTTTTATTGAACTACTCAAAGTTGAGGATTTTTTCATATAACAAAACCTAAGTTGTTTGGAAGCTCACTACGAATTAGCAAGAGCTCTATAGACATAAACACTTCTACTTTGTGAAACTAAGCATTACTCTGGAATAACTTAAAAGACTCAGATCAACAAAAACGTTATATTTGTGTTGACTTAAACAGTTTCAAAACGGTACACAGCACGGTTTTCTTCGCCGCTGCGTGAATAGCTGCCGTTGACGACACTGTAGCTGTTGGGTTTGTCCTGCCTAATATAAGAACATAGGTACAAACAATTCTGCGGTTTTAGAAAACTTTGAAGCCGACGTAGACTTCTCTTAGGAAATGTCTTAAGATCAAATATAAGAAAAATACTTAAGATATTGGTGAATGAGGCCCCATGGCCATAATTAGTTTGTAAAAAACAAATGTTACCCAAACTGACAGACAAAGCAGGAGAAAGGTTCAACCCCCACAGGCAAGAGGTTTTACGTTTTTCAAATATTTATTGAATCTTATCGTACAATCCTTGCATCAGTGTACTGGAATCATAATTTAATCATAAGCAATCACATATAAGTAATCATCATTTAATCATAAGCATCCATATCATATAATTAATCATCATTTAATCATAAGCAATCATATCATGTAAGTCATCATAAAATCACCCATTACATCATGATAAGTTATCATTAAACTGTTCTAAAAAATAAAAAAATAACATTATTGTAAAAGTCAATGTATAAAACAAAGTGATGATGGTGGTGTAGTATAACTCTTGAAGGCTTCATTCATGTTCTCATACATTCATAAGTTACGTTAATACAAGCATGTAGACACACAATTCAAGCTTCAATTGGGAAGACATAAAACATCACATTAGGGTTCTTTAATAAAGGGCCGCTTTAGAGACGGTAGGGTACTTTAATAAAGGGCCGCTTTAGAGACGGTAGGGTTCTTTAATAAAGGACCGCTTTAGTGACAGTAGGGTTCTCCACAGCACCATGTTCTTAATAAATAATTAATTTTCATTTTATTTAGTTTTTTTATAAAGGGTTTACAGAGCCAGCAGCAGTTTTAAATGGAGATAAGACTACTGCACTTCCAGGGTTGTTACTATGGAAAGCATATACATTGAAAAACACAACCCATACAAACATTTGTGGGAAAAAATGAAATAAGAAACGTATAGAACAAACTGTTTAAATAGTGTCTCAATTTAATGCTAAGCTACCAGATAACAAGCATGAGCTCGGTCAAGAGAAAGAGTAAAAGCAAGGAGGAGGAGGGTGGTAAAGGGTTAGGGTCAGGGGTCATCCCTAAGTGGCCCCCCCAGATGAGGAAGAGGAGGGTGGTAAAGGGTTAGGGTCAGGAATCATCCCTTAGTGGCCCCCCAGATGATGAGTCCAGCGATGACAGCCACCACTGCTAGAACCACAAGCAGGATGCAGATTCTCTTCCTCGAACTCCGCTGAAACAAAGAAAGAAATGAATAGAGCAAAACGCTACTGAATGTTTTTAAACCCACTGTGACAGCCCTTATCCTGCAATGCCTGCCTGGGAGAAGCGTTTAAAGGCGGATATTAGATCCTAATCAATGCCTGCCTGGGAGAAGCGTTTAAAGGCGGATATTAGATCCTAATCAAAGGCTGGTGGGAGAGGTTCCGAGTAGTACCAATTTTTAAGGGGGAAGTGGGGGGGTTGTAATGGCCCCCGTCCTGCATTGCCTACAGCAGGCTGGATTTCTCCACAGGTGTCGTCCTGCATTGCATACAGCAGGCTGGATTTCTCCACAGGTGTCGTCCTGCATTGCCTACAGCAGGCTGGATTTCTCCACAGGTGTCGTCCTGCATTGCCTACAGCAGGCTGGATTTCTCCACAGGTGTCGTCCTGCATTGCCTACAGCAGGCTGGATTTCTCCACAGGTGTCGTCCTGCATTGCCTACAGCAGGCTGGATTTCTCCACAGGTGTCGTCCTGCATTGCATACAGCAGGCTGGATTTCTCCACAGGTGTCGTCCTGCATTGCATACAGCAGGCTGGATTTCTCCACAGGTGTCGTCCTGCATTGCATACAGCAGGCTGGATTTCTCCACAGGTGTCGTCCTGCATTGCATACAGCAGGCTGGATTTCTCCACAGGTGTCGTCCTGCATTGCATACAGCAGGCTGGATTTCTCCACAGGTGTCGTCCTGCATTGCATACAGCAGGCTGGATTTCTCCACAGGTGTCGTCCTGCATTGCATACAGCAGGCTGGATTTCTCCACAGGTGTCGTCCTGCATTGCATACAGCAGGCTGGATTTCTCCACAGGTGTCGTCCTGCATTGCATACAGCAGGCTGGATTTCTCCACAGGTGTCGTCCTGCATTGCCTACAGCAGGCTGGATTTCTCCACAGGCGGTGGCGGCGGGTGCCGGACAATCAATGCATTGTGGATCACCTGTGAAGAAATAGCACCATGGCTAGCACCTGTGGGAGGACCCTATTTAAGCGGACAGTCACGATTAACCAAAATTTGAATCGGTTACCTCTGATAGTAGCGTATACTTAACTTAATAATAGATAGCCTACAAAAAATAGTCAGGCACTAATGCAAAAAAGGCCAGTGAAATGTATTTTCTACATTTCACAATATTAAATTATCAAGGTGCATCTACATAGCTCAACTAGTCTGTAACAAACTGGCTCGCATGGCTAGCAAATTATTATCATTACCTACCAAGAACATTTCCCTTACTCTAACGGGGCTAGTCTACTAAGTTGAAACAGTACTGTAAAAACAGCACGAAAAAAACAGTGTTGGAGAAAATACGACATCGCAAACTATTTAAAAATGAAATACTTTATTTGGATGCTCAACACTTTTACAAATAATAACTTCTCCCGACATTGGAACCGACACTTCAACCGACACTTCAACCACCCGGTAAAGAGTTTTTTTGTTGTCAGGCTGATCTCTCATTACTCTGTTGGTATTGCACCTTGCGCACACATATACTCCAGGCATGCAGAGACATGCATAAAGTATGAAGGAACCAAACGAATGCTGAGTACGTACATCAGATATCATGCGTAGCCGTACTTAGCGTGAGGTATATCACGGCCTTCACCCTGACTGCTAAAGAACGGATCAATAGTGTAGAATTGAACTCTATAAATATCTAATGTTTACTATATATACAGTTAAGCCCAAAATTATTCATACCCATGACTTGGGTCGGGTATCGAAAAACTGGTACCGACAGAATTATGTCGGTCCTACCGAGTATCAATTTCTTTGAAAAAAGCGGTGCCTAATTTCGATACTTTCAGGTAGATGATGTGAATGATTTCGCAGACAGCCAATCACTACCGGCGTTGTTTTACAGGCGACTTGACTGACAAATCAGCATTAAGCTATTTAGGTAATCGTTGTGAGACTCGAGACTGCCTTGGAGTTGAAAGCGGGGCAGGAGAATTCGGTGAGGTAAAATCGCGCTAGCGAAGAGCTTGCGTTCTAAAGCTTGGTTATATTTTGTAAAAATTTACAGCAAGGACTATGGTAAAATGCAACCGCTGCAAGAGTAGGGTGAACAAACGTCACGGTTTGTCCGGGACTGTCTCTGTATCATGCTGGGTGTCCCGGTGTCCCGAGTCCCGATATGTAAAACACTAAAACATCCCAGTTATCAACATCTACTACCAAATTGTACCGGTTTTCACCACATATAAAATTATAGTAATCATATTCTTGTTTTCCAACTGCCTCCGGAGTCTCCCGGGATTGCAGTCGCTTTATTGCACCGTTGTGACGAAGAGAGAGCTGAGCCAGAAGGCAAAGCTCTCAATCTACCGGTCTATCTTCGTTCCTACTCTCACCTATGGTCATGAAGGGTGGGTCATGACCAAAAGAACGAGATCGTGGATACAAGCGGCGGAAATGAGTTTCCTCCGGAGGGTGGCTGGCATCTCCCTTAGGGATAGGGTGAGAAGTTCAGCCATTCGTGAGGGACTTGGAGTAGAGCCGCTGCTTCTTTGCGTAGAAAGGAGCCAGTTGAGGTGGTTCGGGCATTCTAGTAAGGATGCCACCTGGCCGCCTCCCTAGGGAGGTGTTCCAGGCACGTCCAGCTGGGCGGAGGCTGCGGGGCAGATCTAGGACCAGGTGGAGGGATTATATCTCCACACTGGCCTGGGACCGCCTTGGAATCCCCCAGTCAGAGCTGATTAATGTGGCCCGGGAAAGGAAAGTTTGGGATGCCCTGCTGGAACTGCTACCTCCGCGACCCGATCCCGGACAAAGTGAATGAAGATGAAGATGATGATGATTCTTGTTTTCAGCGCTTACATAGACACATGTTCTGTCACGTTAAGTTTAACCTAGTATAGTAAAACATAAACAATGCATCACGCATCTTAATTCCACACTGACATGTCTGTAAATCGATCAATGTGTCGTCAAATGCTGTTACTATTAGCGTTACCATTACTACTGTTACTATTGTGCGCGTACATGTAGGCCTACACATAGGGTCACGGCCTGGTGGTTTGAAAATGTGGCCACCTTATGCAAGGCTGTTATAAAACTCTAGTCTATATGATTATTTTCCTCAATTAGAATTGTAAAAAGATCAACTTTATTTTATATAAAAAGTGCTAGATGTTCATCTGACATGTAGGACAATGCCCTCAGATTAAAGCTGTCAGTCTGTGACCTCATTGTCATTCCATCCCTTTCAATCTCACTGTGCTAGAAAAAAAGGCCATGTCCAAAAATGTTCATACCCCTTGAAATTGTCACAAATTTGTGAGGAAATGCAAACTTCTATACCATTCCAAATGGTCCTGGTCCATGGTCCTGGCTTTTTAGTGATCCTGGGATTCTTCTTGGCCTCTCGCACTACCATTCTTGCCAGCGCAGGAGTCACTTTTGGCTTCCTACCACAGGCTTTGAGATTTTTCAAGGTGGAACTTCTTGTACATTTTGATGATACTTTGCACTGTGGCCACTCAGATGTAAAAAACTTGGGATATGGCTTTGTAGCCTTTCCTCTTCTTGCGAGCAGCCACAATGCGCAACCGGAGGTCCTTACTAAGCTCTTTGGTTTTAGCCATGACTTGCAATTGACTACAAACTGACCAGAGAACAACTGCATCAGTTGTGAGATAGATGATTAGAATGCTCTAGAATATGATAGCAATTACCAGGACCATTTGGAATGGTATAGAAGCTTGCATTTCCTCAAGAAAATTGCAACAATTTCAAGGGGTATGAATAATGTTGGACATGGCATTATTTGTTAAATTGTAAAAAAAAAATAAACATAAAAAAAATAGGTGACATTTTTCATTCATATATCTAACACAACATTTCCATCAAGGAAAAAAACCTTGGGGTCCTCACTGCATGCCGCCGACATTTATTCATGTACTTTAACAAATATGACCATTTACAGCCATTTCCCCAGTTTCATAACTTCTAATCCTTACACCATGAAAAAGTTTACATAGGAGTACAACTTTCTTAAATGTTCCTATTGGATCACCACTTTGCTCTGGCCACTACCTGTAATCACCACCACCTCCACACCTGCCTCTCCTGTCCACCTGTTGTCGCTTTCATCTGCACCAAAACAGGTGAATTCGATTCACAATCACTTATGCACCCTAACTGGACAGGTTTAACTGGACCAGACGTTTAATTGACTGGGTGTTATACTGTGATGATTGAGTGTTCCCTTAATCATTTTGAGCATTGTATATCTAATGTATACTATATATACCTGATAGAGTATATCTAGTGGAGAGGTAATGTCATGGGTAACCTGAGGTGTTACCTGATATGCAGCTGCTTGGGCCAGCTGCTGGGTGGCATTCTGAACACTGAGGTCTGCATTCTCCACATTGGCCTCGATGCTGTCTACACACACACACACACACACACACACACACAGAGACACACACCTCTTCAATTCCCCTTAAAAGTAGAAAAATACCTGAAACATAGTAAAAGAGCCATGTAGCTAGGTGCGATAGTGTGATGGTGTAGTATCCTTGTTATCAAACAGAGGAATTACCAATCACAGAACACTTCCTGGTTAACAGGCATGCCAATCACAGAACACTTCCTGGTTAACAGGCATGCAAATCACAGAACACTTCCTGGTTAACAGACGTGCCATTTACAGAACACTTCCTTGTTAACAGGCGTGCCAATCACAAAACAGTTCCTGGTTATGAGGCATGCCAATCACAGAACACTTCCTGGTTAACAGGCGTGCCAATCACAGAACACTTCCTGGTTAGGAGGCGTGCCAATCACAGAACACTTCCTGGTTAACAGGCGTGCCAATCACAGAACACTTCCTGGTTAACAGGCGTGCCAATCACAGAACACTTCCTGGTTAGGAGGCGTGCCAATCACAGAACACTTCCTGGTTAGGAGGCGTGCCAATCACAGAACATTTCCTAGCTTACCAATCACATCACCCTGTTCGTGCACCATCACCGCCAAGTCCTTAAAGATGTCGTTGATATCTGTGATGTCCGACTATGGACATGTATGAAACAAAAAACAATCATTATTAATACAGTGATCTTATTGAAGTGAAAATTGGTACACCTTTTGTGATTTTCCATCAAATTGAAACTTCAGAAAACAATAGATCTGCCCTGACTAGTCAGACAGCCTTCAGTTCGTCAGTCAGAGGAGATTTACAAGATTTTAATATCGCTCACTGGGATTTATAGAGTGGCAAAGACGAGGGGGGTATTCCATCAACCGCGCTAATGAAATCAGCGCTAATAGAAAAAGCCTGGCTTGAACAAACGTCAACTTTCACTTAAGCCTCAACCCGTTCCATGAACACAATTCAGCCGTCTCCAGTCAACGTTAACTCAAGCCAGGCTTGTACAATCAGGCATTGTGTGCGCGCACGGAGAACAGAAGCACCCCGGAACAATCGATTGTCAAAAAGCAGATAAGCTGTCGCAAAAACCGGAAAGAGTGGTGTTCTTCTCACGAGAGAAACACATCTACTATAGATCGTATTCTAAACCCTCAACAGGCAAAAGAATGGCAGTGAGGTTTCTGTCTCAAAATCTGAAGAGTTTTCATCTTTCTTCCAAGAAAAAATATTTAATATCAGGTCAGGCATTCAGAGAACACAATATGATGCTGAATTAGACCATCCTTTCATAAAACAATCAAAACATTTCAGCTCATTTCCGATAGTAACTGGTAGTTCACTAGACAAAATAGTTACTAAAATGAAATCTTCAACTTGCTCACTCGATCCCATTCCTACATCGTTCTTCAAGGATGTTTTTAACAGCCTATCAGTGCTGGGAATTGTAAACTGCTCATTACAAACAGGAATTTTTCCAGAGCCATTAAAAATTCCATTAATCAAGCC
This sequence comes from Galaxias olidus, assembly GCA_026901105.3. Classification (NCBI taxonomy): domain Eukaryota; kingdom Metazoa; phylum Chordata; class Actinopteri; order Galaxiiformes; family Galaxiidae; genus Galaxias; species Galaxias olidus. The sequence goes on along the minus strand of JAPMUY010006843.1, from coordinate 43,519 downwards.
ATTGCTTAAAAAACCTAAATTAGACAGTACCGTATTCAATAACTTCAGACCGATTTCTAATTTACCTTTCCTAAGTAAAATACTAGAAAAAGCAGTTTTTGAACATCTTTACAATCACATGCAGGAAAACTGCACTCTAGAGAAATTTCAGTCAGGCTTTCGTATTGGCCATAGCACAGAAACCGCCCTACTTGAAGTAGTAAATGACCTAAAATTAAACATTGACTCAAAAAGTTACCATTCTTCTTCTGTTAGACATAAGTGCTGCCTTTGATACCATAGACCATGAAATACTTCTGGATCATCTGGCAAACTGGTGTGGCCTATCACATACTGTTTTAAATTGGTTTAAGACATACCTAACAGGGAGAAAATTCTCTGTCACCTTAGGAGAACATAATTCTGAGTTAAAAGAGATTACCTGCGGTGTACCGCAAGGTTCAATCCTTGGGCCAATTCTTTTCTCGCTTTACATGTTACCCCTAGGACAAATCATCAGGGAACATGGCGTCAAATTTCAATTTCACAGTTATGCAGATGACACTCAACTGTACATACAGTGCTGTGCAAAAGTATTTGCCCCCTTACAGATACTTATTGTTTTTGCACATTTGTCACACTTAAATGTTTCAGATTATCAAACAAATTTAATATCAGACAAAGTTAACCTGAGTAAATACAAAAAGCTGTTTTTAAATGATGATTTTGATTTATTAAGGGAAAAAAGCTATCCAAACCAACCTGGCCCTATGTGAAAAAGTAATTGCCCCCCCCCCCCCCTTGTTAAATCCATGAATTAACTGATATTAACCACATTTTTGGGAAAGCTGAGTTCAATTTCACTAGCAACACCCAGGCCTGATTACTGCCAGAACTGTAGAATCAAGAAATCACTTAAATAGAACCTGTCTGACAACATGAAGTAGGCTAAAAGATCTCAAAAAGCAACACATCATGCCCCGATCTGAAGAAATTCAAGAACAGATGAGAAACAAAGTCATTGACATATATCAGTCTGGAAAGGGTTACAAAGCCATTTCTAAGGCTTTGGAACTCCAGCGAACCACAGTGAGAGCCATTATCCACAAATGGAGAAAACATGGAACAGTGGTGAACCTTCCCAGGAGTGGCCAGCCTACCAAAATTACTCCAGGAGTGCATCGACTCATCCAGGAGGTCACAAAAGAACCCAGAACAACATCTAAAGCACCGCAGGCCTCACTTGCCTCAGTTAAGGTCAGTGTTCATGATTCAACAATAACAAAGAGACTGGGCAAACATGGTATCCATGGGAGAGTTCCAAGGCGAAAACCACTGCTGACCAAAAAGAACTCAAAGGCCCGTCTCACATTTGCCAAAAAACATCTTGATGATTCCAAGACTTGGGAAAATATTCTGTGGACTAACGAGACAAAAGTAGAACTTTTTGAAAGGTGTGCGTCCCGTTACATCTGGCGTAAAACTAACACAGCATTTCAGGAAAAGAACATCATACCGACAGTCAAACATGGTGGTGGTAGTGTGATGGTCTGGGGCTGCTTTGCTGCTTCAGAACCTGGGCGACTTGCCGTAATTGATGGAACCATGAATTCTGCTCTCTACCAGAAAATCCTGAATGAGAATGTCCGGCCATCAGTTCGTAACCTTATGCTAAAGCGCACTTGGGTTATGCAGCAGGACAATGATCCGAAGCACACCAGCAAGTCCACCGCTGAATGGCTCAAAAAACCCAAAATGAAGGTTTTGGAGTGGCCTAGTCAAAGTCCGGACTTAAATCCGATTGAGATGCTGTGGCATGACCTTAAACAGGCCGTTCATGCTCGTAAACCCTCCAATGTGGCTGAATTAAAACAATTCCTCCACAGCGATGTGAAAGACTCATTGCCAGTTATCGCAAACGCTTGATTGCAGTTGTTGCCGCCAAGGGTGGGACAACCAGTTATTAGGTTTAGGGGGCAATTACTTTTCACATAGGGCCAGGTTGGTTTGGATAGCTTTTTTCCCTTAATAAATGAAATCATCATTTAAAAACTGATTTTTGTATTTACTCAGGTTATCTTTGTCTGATATTAAAATTTGTTTGATAATCTAAAACATTTAAGTGTGACAAATGTGCAAAAACAATAAGTATCTGTAAGGGGGCAAATACTTTTGCACAGCACTGTATCTGTTGACTCAGAAGATCTAAATTGTCTTTCCCCTCTAACAAACTGTCTTACAAGCATTAAATCTTGAATGTCCCAGAACTTTCTTAAATTAAATGATAAAACCGAGGCTATTGTGTTTGGTCCAAAGTGCCAGAGGGATCCCATTATTGCAAGGTTGGGCCTCTTAAATGTACAGTGCACCAGCGAGGCGCGAAACCTAGGAGTAATTATTGACTCAGAGCTTTGCTTTGAATCCCATATAAATCTTATTAAAAGATCTCCTTTTTTCATCTAAGAAATATATCCAGAGTGCGCCCATTTCTATTATAAAAAAATGCAGAAAAATGTATGTATGCTTTCATCTCAAGTCGTTTAGACTACTGCAATGCTTTGTTCTCAGGTTTACCAAGCAAATCAATTCAAAAACTTCAAATGGTTCAGAATGCGGCAGCTAGAGTTCTTACTGGGACTAAAAAGAGAGAGCACATCTCCCCTGTTCTCTATGGCCTCCACTGGCTACCTGTATCCTATAGAATAGATTTGAAGGTCATTTTAATGGTCTTTAAAGCACTAAAGGGGTTGGCACCAACCTATATTAGAGACTGCCTCGTTGATTATGTACCTGGCAGGGCCCTTAGATCCTCCAATGCTTCTTTGTTGGTAATACCCAAGGTGAACTATAAGAGGAGCGGAGAAGCATCTTTCAGCTATTTGGCCCCAAAACTGTGGAATTCCATTCCGAGCCATATTTGTGAGGCTGAATCAGTCATTGCTTTTAAAAGGGATCTTAAAACGCACCTTTTCAATCACTTTTTAATTCAACATTAAGTATAAATATGCTAAAAGTTAAAGGTAGACGTGTGACAATTATGCTGTATTCTATTAAATAAAATGTTATTTCATTTAATTTTTTTTATTTTTATATTATTTTAATAATTATTGTTTTCTAATTACTTTGTAATTTTATGCTGTTTTACAATCTTAGTTCTACTATTTTCAACCATATTTTTAATTTGTTTAAATTTAGATTATTTTTGTATTCTCTGTTATGTGAAGCACATTGAGCTGCACTTGTTGTATGAAATGCGCTATACAAATAAAGATTATTATTATTATTATTATTATCAATGGAACTCGCCACTGACTTAATCACCCAAAAGGGCAAAACTGCCGTGATTAACAACGCAAGGGAAATTTGCAGAAATTGCAGATAGATTAAATGCGTAATTTAGTAGCCTACTTTTTTATATAAATTAATATTGAAATCGTTATGATGAGACTGTGTCTATATCATCAGCAGGCGCAATAATATCTGATACATGTTTAACACAAGTGGGTCAAATAGTTCCCCAAGGTAGCTCACCAGGTAAAGAGCGCGGGCCATAGAAGGCCAGTCTTTATCTCAGGGACCTGGGTTCAATCATGAGGACGCTTGCTGCATGTTATTTCCTATCTATCGCGCCACTATGGAATGAAGCATAAAAGTTCAGTAAATAATATTTTTGGGAATATGGTGACAAAGAAATGTCATTTTCAATGTATTGTGTTTTAGATAGATTTCAGTCACAAATAATTCAATTACAATTAGGAAATGGAATGCTAAAGCACGCATTGATTTGTAATTTGAGCATTTTATTTCTTAAGTTTAATGTGGCAAGGTTATTGCAAACTCAGGAAGTGTAAAACTAAAAGTGAAATGGACGTATACACTTATATTCATGCTTGGCCACATTGTGAGAAAAAGGTCTGAACCTACGTATGTTTCCGAACATGGACATACGTATATGACAAAGGTGAAGCGAGCGAGAAAAGACACTTGACGGAACTGTCTTTTGGGATTTAGTTTCCGTCTGTTGGATATTCTTTGTAACACAGCTAAACTAAGCTTGACAGTTAGCCTACTACGGGGCAGGCTAGTTCAGTGGTATAAATTACCTTGGTAACTGAGCGGGGATTCGTATAAGCTACAGTAATGGAAGGGATCTCAAACTAAAATTAGCAAGACTTATCTAAATAAGCCAGGCTTTTCGCTTATCTAGCTCGATGGAATACCGCCCAGGGGCACGTTCAATCTCAAAATGGTATGCAATGTTTTGCTACGGTTTCCTGGTTGAAAGACATGTTTCCTCGAAACAGTGTGAAACGGCACGCAACGGCCTTTGAGATATGTTTTCTCTCGTTTGGTGGGTGTGTCAGAGGTGTTACCCAATCAGCAGCAACCTGATTTTAAAGGCCGCCGAATTAAAAATGCAGTCCACAATGGATCCTACTAGGGTCGTTTATAAATGCAGCTAATGCAGTGTGTCATATGAAACAATTGAAGACATTAGAAGACATCGTCGATATTTTACATGTCGTAAGAATTGTTTAGTTGCAACGTTTGCAGGAGACAACAGGGTCTTCAACGCGCCACCGTTTCCGTTTAAATAAACGTTTTGCTACATTTTGTCTGAACACAGCCCTGCATTGACCAATACCATCACTATTTCAAACTGCATTGACCAATACCATCACTACTTCAAACTGCATTGACCAATGCTATCACAGTTTCAAATTGCATTGACCAATGCTATCAGGGATTCAAACAGCATTAACCAATGTCGTTGTGTTTTTAAACTGCATAGATTTGTTTCAAACATTGGAGCATATTGCCTTTGCTGGTAGCATTAGGGCGCTGCATTAAGGCCCCAGTGTAATTAAAGCAAAAGCAAACTTTTCCTGTTCGTTTTGGTTTTTTTTGAGGCAACAAGAGATCTACAAGCTAGTAAAAGAAAGAAGGATGTTAAAAAAGCTATGGAAAAAGGCGTATGAATCAGAAAAGGCAGCCATTAAAGACTTGCAGGACAGCTTAAAGAAGCGGTTGTCAACATTGAGGAGAGCCGAGAACCTACGAAGAAACCGAAAGAAGAAAGAACGAGCAAGGAGTCAACAAAGACCCCTTCAAGTTTACTAAGTCCTTGTTCAACAAAGCAAAAGACGGAACGCTTAAAACAACCAAACAGGAACTGGAGTCCCACCTAAAAGAAACTCACACAGATGAGAAAATGCATGAGGAATTCACAGTTCCCGCAGATATTCCACCAATTGAGGACACAGTCGAGCAAATGGACTCCAGCCCTCCAAAATGGAAAAAGGTGGAAAATGCAGTCAGACGTGCAAGAGCAGCATCAGCACCAGGACCTAACGGAGTACCTTACAGACTGTATAAAAATGCACCTGATGTCCTACGTTTCCTTTGAAAACTACTGAAGCTAGCATGGGAAAAACAAATCATTCCTAGATCGTGGCATTGAGCCAGAGGAGTACTGATTCCGAAAGAGAAAGATTCTAGTGACATTAGCGAATTCAGACCAATTTGCTTGCTTAATGTGGAGGGGAAAATATTTTTTAGTGTAGTAGCACAAAGACTGAGCCAATACCTTACAAAGAACAAGTTAATAGATACCTCAGTACAGAAAGCAGGCATTTCAGGCTTCTCCGGGTGTCTGGAGCACACTAGCATGATTTGGCACCAAATTCAATTGGCAAAACATGAGAAAAAGGACCTTCATGTCATTTTCCTGGACTTGGCAAACACATTTGGGTCTGTGCCCCACGAGCTTTTGTGGTCTGCATTTGAGTTTATTAAGGTACCAAATGCAATTTTAAACCTGGTTAAGGCATACTTTCAGGACATTCAATTGTGTTTTGATACACCAACATTTACCACCGAATGGCAACATCTGGAGATTGGCATCATGGCCGGATGTACAATCTCACCCTTGGTATTTACTATGGCCATGGAAGTAATAATCCGAGATTCAAAATGGGTCGTTGGTGGGCAAAAGTTAAGGGCAGGAATATGCCTCCCTCCCATTCGAGCATATGTGGATGATATGACAATATTGACGACAACTGCTCCGTGTACTAAAAGACTGCTAAGCAAACTCAATGATAACCCTTAAATGGGCTAGAATGAAAGTAAAACCAAGCAAATGCAGAAGCATATCAGTTGTTAATGGAAAATTGTGCAACAACATTTTCTTTATAGAGGAGGATCTAATTCCAACCGTGATCGAAAAGCCTGTCAAAAGTCTCGGAATAGGTAGAGGATAAGGATAGAACTGAACAGAGGCCTAGAGAACATTGAGAAGTCAAGGTTGCCAGGAAAGCTATAACTATGGTGCCTACAGTTTGGACTTCTACCCCAGCTCATGTGGCCATTGACAGTGTATGATGTACCCATCACTAAAGTTAAAAAGCTAGAATGAAGAGTCAGTTTTTATGCTAGGAAATGGCTAGGGGTGCCACGGTGTCTTAGTAGATTGGCTCTTTATGGGAAAGGTGCTCTGGAGCTGCTGCTCACCAGGCTTACAAAGGAATTTAAGTGCACTAAAGCTAGATTAGAAATTACACTTACGGAATCTTACTAGATAGTCTAGTAAGAAAAGTGGCACCCACATTAGCAACAGGACGGAAAGGGAATCCAAAAGAGGCAGTACAGCAAGCAAAAGCAGCCCTTAAACATACGGAAATAGTAGGACAAGTACAACATGGACGAGGAGGATTTGGACTTGGTACAAGTAAACAGAGATGGTCAAAATCAACCCCTTTGGAACAACGCAAATTAGTGATAGAAAAGATAGGTAAGCAAGAGGAAGCAGTAAGGAGCGCTAAAACAGTCTCACAAGCCAAACAAGGGCGATGGATGAACTGGGAAAGTGTAGAGCAGAGGAAAATTACCTGGAAGGACTTGTGGGGAATGGAATCCACAAGAATTAGCTTCATTGTTAGGGCAACCTACAATGTACTGCCAACACCGACAAATCTCAGCCAATGGGTAGGTGAGGATCCAACTTGCACCCTCTGTGGCGGGACGGCTAATCTCAAACACATAATGGCTGGGTGCAGGACGAGCCTTACTCAAGGAAGATACAGCTGGCGCCACAATCAAGTACTAAAATGCTTGGCTAAAGCAATAGAGCATAGGCGCTCAACAGTTAATGCCCTGCCAATTGGAGCAGAGGGCAACATGCACCACATTCGCTTTGTCAGGGAGGGAGTTCCAGGAAAGAAGAGTTATAGAGCAACACAAAGCTCAGGGCAGCTTAGGACAGCATGCGATTTAAAAATGCTTGCTGATGTCAGCCAACAACTTAGAGTCTCATCGGAGATTGCAACAACCAACTTAAGACCAGACTTATTACACTGGTCCAACTCACAGCAAATTGTTTATTTTATAGAGCTAACAGTCCCGTGGGAAGAAGCAATAGACGAGGCTTACGAAAGAAAGAAACTCCGCTATAGCGAATTAGCAGCTGAGGCAGAACAGTGAGGTTGGAGAACAAAGGTGTCCTGTGGAAGTTGGATGCCGTGGATTTGTGGCAATATCAACAACCAAACTACTTAGGGAGTTAGGGATCTGTGACAAAGATTTGCGCCAGACCATAAAAGCTATAGCAGATATAGCAGAAAGAAGTAGCCAGTGTCTCTGCCTGAAAAGGAAGGATCCTATATGGGTACAAAAGTAAAGAACATCATGTTGAAAAAACAAAAAGTGGTTTAATCTCAGGACAAAGGTATAAAAGGTAAGTTTTTCCTGCAGAGCGTCATTTATCAAGCCTGCAGGAACAGAGTAGGGAAAGATCATCTTCTTTTCAGGTGGTATCCCTGCAGAGTTGGCATTGAAAGCCTGCAGGAATAGGAATTAGGGATGGGTATAGAGATATCTCTCAGTTTAATAAACAACTTTTTTAGTTTTTTTAATTATCTGGCCGTGCCGAGAGCAGATATAGAGGGGGGTGGATCTGAGACGTCATTGCTCACTGTTAAGCCTTCTGGAGGTGTGGTGGGCTCAAATTAACGAAACATCTGGGATGGAGGGTGCCCACTTGAAAACCCCAATGACATACAGTACTGTGCATAAGTTTTAGGCAGGGGATGCTGTTTTGAAGGCGAAGGGTGGTCACACCAAATGTTGTTTTGATACCGATTTGGTTTTCCCTCACTTTGTATTTCATGAATTGATAAAAAAAAAAATTGTAATTCACATTTATATTTTTATATATTTTTTTTATAACTTTAAAGACTTCACACCTGCCTAAAACTTTTGCAAAGTACTGTATCTGCTCTCAACCGAAGTCCATTCTAAAATATTGTCTTTTGAAGTGCTCATCTTGGATTATGGCAAAATGGATATTATAACATCCTATCCTGTGTATATTGAAATGTTTTTTTGCATGTTTGCAGAGGCTGTGATTGTATGCTTAGTTAATTTCTGATTTGAGTTTGCGGTAACTTGGACAAGTTATAAATGTGCTCAGCAGTTTGATTTCGCCGGGGTAATACACAAACATCTGCAAAAAGACATCGCTATGGTTGTTCGTTCACAAACTATTTTGGTTTAGCTTGAAGCATACTGGGGCCCTTAGGATTAACACATACCTCTAGCTGTTTGATGAAGTATCTCTCTCCTGGATGTTAGAGTTAGGGTTAACACATACCTCCAGCTGTTTGATGGAAGTATCTCTCTCCTGGATGTTAGGATAAACGCATACCTCTAGCTGTTTGATGAAGTATCTCTCTCCTGGATGTTAGGGTTAACACATACCTCCAGCTGTCTGATGGAAGTCTCTCTCTCCTGGATGAGCTGTAGGTCTTCCTCTGTGATCTTCTCAGCCTGGGCCTCTAACTGGGAGTTGCTATGACCACATATAAATACATTGTTGACATGCTGGTGGCATTTGTGTCACCACATTTTTTCCATTCAAAAGTGACAGAGAAGTTTTAATTTTTATTTTTTGAGAATATTTTCTTCATTACTGTCTAAACATTAAAATAATTTAAATACATAATGTTTGTTTTATATCTAAAAAGGATGAAAAACAAGTCAAAGAATATCCCTAGTCTCCAATAAGGTTGATTTGAAATCACAACAATAAAATAATCATTCAGACAAGTGATTCAATAACTACTACAAGTCATGGTTTTAGTTTTAGATTATGGCTGGGCGATATAACGATATGTATCGTTTTGCGATAGAAAAACGTCTATCGTGATATACAATTCTCTATCGTTTATTTATTGGTCGCCAATTACAGTCTTTACGGCAAGATGGTTTTCGTCATTTACGTTTTCACACTGCACACGCGCAGGCACAAAATTTGATTCAGAAGACAACACGAACAAACATGGAGGAGCGTGGTATTGAACAGGAGCAGGACCAGCTCGTAGCAAAGAGGGGCTAGCTCAATTGTATGGACGTGGTTTGGTTACGAAAAGGCGGACACAGAGCAGAAAATTGTACTGTGTAAAATATGCCGTAGGCCAGTCCCCACAACTGGTTCAAATAAAACTAACTTGTTTTATCATTTAAGGAAAATCCATGTACGGCAATATGGTGAGAGTTTAAAGAATGAGAGCCACAAAGCCTGCTTCAAAGAAACCTGATACTCAAACGTTGACAGAGGTTTTTGCTCGCGGCACTCCTTATGCAAAAGAGTCGCGTAAATGGAAGGAAATAACAACTGCCATTGCGACATACGTGTGCAAAGACATGGCCCCGATTTATACGGTTGAGAAGCGGGGGTTTCCTGACTTGGTGCATACACTCGACCCCAGGTATGCGATGCCAAGTCAAAAATACTTTACCTACACCGAGTTGCCTCGTTTTTATGAAGTGTCTCGTGCCAAATTGCAGGAGGAAATCCATAGCCAATTTTACAATGCAACAACAACAGACATGTGGACCAGCAGAACGACACATCCCTACATAAGCCTGTCGATCCATTTTAGTAGAGATTGGGCACTCTGCAGCCGTTGCTTACAGACGAGCTATTTCCCGGACGATCACACAGGAGAAATAATAGCCAAAGGTCTCAGGGAAGCTCTAGAGTCGTGGGAACTCTGCGAAGATCACCTTGTCAGTGTCACCACGGATAACGCCACAAACAATATCCTTGCCCTTCAACTGAATAACTAGACAGGCTTACAGTGTTTTGGCCACCGTCTTCATCTATTTATTGACATATTTCCCATTAGTGGCCAAGCTAGCAAGTACATACTTGTGCATCCCTGCCACAAGTTCCCCATCCGAGCGGGTGTTCAGTACAAGTGGGAGCAGTGTGACATGTCAGAGGTCATGCCTTAGACCTGAGAGAGTTGACCAGCTGGTATTCCTGGCTCACAACCTTTAAAAACTAACATTTTGAACCATTGTTGGCAAATACAATTTTTCTTTGCAGCACTTTAGTAAAAGATTTCTTTGCAGCACTTTAGTTGGTTTTTAAAGCATTTATACTTGAGGAAGTGTTTTGTTTACTTAATTTTATATATTTATTTTTACTTGTGAACCCTATTTTGCTGCTATAAAGTGTTCCATGTTTATATTCTGTGTTTTATAGACATATTTGTTATGCCTGTTATTACGGTTGCACTGTTAAAGACTAAATGTACACAGGTCTATATTTATAATGTATTTCAACTAGTTCTGTTATTACGGTTGCACTGTTAAAGACTAAATGTACACAGGTCTATATTTATAATGTATTTCAACTAGTTCTGTTATTACGGTTGCACTGCTAAAGACTAAATGTACACAGGTCTATATTTATAATGTATTTCAACTAGTTCTGTTATTACGGTTGCACTGCTAAAGACTAAATGTACACAGGTCTATATTTATAATGTATTTCAACTAGTTCTGTTATTACGGTTGCACTGTTAAAGACTAAATGTACACAGGTCTATATTTATAATGTATTTCAACTAGTTCTGTTATTACGGTTGCACTGTTAAAGACTAAATGTACACAGGTCTATATTTATAATGTATTTCAACTAGTTCTAAAGGGTTTTATTGGCATGCAAGTTTAAAATAAAAGAATAATAATCAAATATGAGTAAGTACCTGTTCTTTGTCAAGTAGGTTTATATAATGCAATACATAAAAAAAGATATCTTCCCATGTTGTCCTTTTTGATAAACTATTGAATTTTCTGAAAATATGGTATATCGGGATATATATCATTATCGGGATATGAAGTGACCTATATATAATATATAAAATATGGTATATCGGGATATATATCATTATCGGGATATGAAGTGACCTATATATAATATATAAAATATGGTATATCGGGATATATATCGCTATGGGGATATGAAGTGACCTATATATAATATATAAAATATGGTATATCGGGATAGGAAATTTTGGTCATATCGCCCAGCCCTATTTTAGATCTACTAGATTATTGACTATATGGGTTCACTTACTGCTCCACAGGGGTAACTGCAGAGGCTGCTTAGATCTACTAGATTATTGACTATATGGGTTCACTTACTGCTCCACAGGGGTAACTGGCAGAGGCTGCTTAGATCTACTAGATTATTGACTATATGGGTTCACTTACTGCTCCACAGGGGTAACTGGCAGAGGCTGCTTAGATCTACTAGATTATTGACTATATGGGTTCACTTACTGCTCCACAGGGGTAACTGGCAGAGGCTGCTTAGATCTACTAGATTATTGACTATATGGGTTCACTTACTGCTCCACAGGGGTAACTGGCAGAGGCTGCTTAGATCTACTAGATTATTGACTATATGGGTTCACTTACTGCTCCACAGGGGTAACTGGCAGAGGCTGCTTAGATCTACTAGATTATTGACTATATGGGTTCACTTACTGCTCCACAGGGGTAACTGCAGAGGCTGCTTAGATCTACTAGATTATTGACTATATGGGTTCACTTACTGCTCCACAGGGGTAACTGCAGTATTGGATAACAAAGTAAACAAAAAAATATCTTTAAAAAATGTTTAATTTCCTCTCGCAGGACCAGCTTTATCTACAATTTGGTTCAGTTGAAGGTCACATATCATTCAGTGTCAAAACATGCAGAAAAGTCAGCTCATTCTAAAGGGTCAGCTAACTGTAGGGCACTGGTCTCTAAGCTGGTACTAACCTTTGAAAGGGAGATGGGATTCCTCCAGATACATCCCCAGACTGTCCTCCCTACAGGAAATACACAGGGCACAATCACAGCCACGCTGGAGCTACTGTTAGTGGGGAGGGAAGGGTTAATATATTCACAATCACAGCCACGGTGGAGCTACTGTTAGTGGGGAGGGAAGGGTTAATATATTCACAATCACAGCCACGCTGGAGCTACTGTTAGTGGGGAGGGAAGGGTTAATATATTCACAATCACAGCCACGCTGGAGCTACTGTTAGTGGGGAGGGAAGGGTTAATATATTCACAATCACAGCCACGCTGGAGCTACTGTTAGTGGGGGGGGGGGGGGGTTAATATATTCACAATCACAGCCACGCTGGAGCTACTGTTAGTGGGGAGGGAAGGGTTAATATATTCACAATCACAGCCACTCTGGAGCTACTGTTAGTGGGGAGGGAAGGGTTAATATATTCACAATCACAGCCACGCTGGAGCTACTGTTAGTGGGGAGGGAAGGGTTAATATATTCACAATCACAGCCACACTGGAGCTACTGTTAGTGGGGAGGGAAGGGTTAATATATTCACAATCACAGCCACGCTGGAGCTACTGTTAGTGGGGAGGGAAGGGTTAATATATTCACAATCACAGCCACGCTGGAGCTACTGTTAGTGGGGAGGGAAGGGTTAATATATTCACAATCACAGCCACGCTGGAGCTACTGTTAGTGGGGAGGGAAGGGTTAAGTTTCCTGTACAATTCTTCTCTTCCTTTGGCCTTCGAATCTATAAGCCATGCATGTGATTGGCTCTTATAAATGTCACTCCCTCTTGCAAAACCATAGAGATAGAAGGTTAACCCCTCCCCTGTTTGAGACACATACCCTTCCTGGTTTGTGGATATTTTCACACAGAGGTTTTGGCCTTTCTATGACGCTCCACCCACTTCAATACTGAACTGGTTATTTGGAATAGTAACAAGTTGCTAGTCTCCACCTCCTTCATACGGACTTTGACTGTCAATCTTCCCCAGGCTTTCAAATCAATGTGTAGAAAGCCGGAACTGAGGCTAGGATGACCCCAGTGTCATTCTGTCTATGGAAGGTAGTACTTTGACCAACCAGCAGAGGGTGCCTTACCCTTACATGACTTTAACTGATCTAAGACCCAGGAGTAGGGTTAGGGTTATATCTAGGGTTGGGTAGGGCTAGGGTTTAGTCTGTAATTGGCTGCTCACCCACACCCTGGAGCTCGACCGGGCGCGCGCCACCAGCTCTCTCTCCGTGGCGGCGGCCTCCCTTTGGACCCCCTGGAAGACCACCAGTGCACTGGAGAAGTCTGCCAGCAGTCGCTCTCGCTGCAGCTTCCTCTGACACTAAGACATCAGAGAAACAACATTACACTCTGACACTATGACAACAGAGAAACAACATTACACTTTGACACTAAGACAACAGAGAAACAACATTACACTCTGACACTAAGACAACAGAGAAACAACATTACACTCTGACACTAAGACATCAGAGAAACAACATTGCACTCTGACACTATGAGAACAAATAAACAACATTACACTTTGAGAACAGAGAAACAACATTACACTCTGACACTAAGACAACAGAGAAACAACATTACACTAAGACACTAAGACAACAGAGAAACAACATTACACTCTGAGAACAGAGAAACAACATTTCACTCTGACACTAAGACATCAGAGAAACAACATTACACTCTGACACTAAGACAACAGAGAAACAACATTACACTCTGACACTAAGACAACAGAGAAACAACATTACACTCTGACACTAAGACAACAGAGAAACAACATTACACTCTGACACTAAGACAACAGAGAAACAACATTACACTATGAGAACAGAGAAACAACATTACACTCTGACACTAAGACAACAGAGAAACAACATTACACTATGAGAACAGAGAAACAACATTACACTCTGACACTAAGACAACAGAGAAACAACATTACACTCTGAGAACAGAGAAACAACATTTCACTCTGACACTAAGACAACAGAGAAACAACATTACACTAAGACAACAGAGAAACAACATTACACTCTGAGAACAGAGAAACAACATTACACTCTGACACTAAGACAACAGAGAAACAACATTACACTCTGACACTAAGACAACAGAGAAACAACATTACACTCTGAGAACAGAGAAACAACATTACACTATGACACTAAGACAACAGAGAAACAACATTACACTATGAGAACAGAGAAACAACATTACACTCTGACACTATGAGAACAGAGAAACAACATTACACTCTGACACTAAGACAACAGAGAAACAACATTACACTCTGAGAACAGAGAAACAACATTACACTCTGACACTAAGACAACAGAGAAACAACATTACACTCTGAGAACAGAGAAACAACATTACACTCTGAGAACAGAGAAACAACATTACTCTCTCTGACACTAAGACAACAGAGAAACAACATTACACTCTGAGAACAGAGAAACAACATTACACTCTGACACTAAGACATCAGAGAAACAACATTACACTCTGAGAACAGAGAAACAACATTACACTCTGACACTAAGACAACAGAGAAACAACATTACTCTCTGACACTAAGACAACAGAGAAACAACATTACACTCTGACACTAAGACAACAGAGAAACAACATTACACTCTGAGAACAGAGAAACAACATTACACTCTGACACTAAGACAACAGAGAAACAACATTACACTCTGACACTAAGACAACAGAGAAACAACATTACACTAAGACACTAAGACAACAGAGAAACAACATTACACTCTGAGAACAGAGAAACAACATTTCACTCTGACACTAAGACAACAGAGAAACAACATTACACTCTGAGAACAGAGAAACAACATTTCACTCTGACACTAAGACAACAGAGAAACAACATTACACTCTGAGAACAGAGAAACAACATTACACTCTGAGAACAGAGAAACAACATTACACTATGAGAACAGAGAAACAACATTACACTATGAGAACAGAGAAACAACATTACACTCTGACACTAAGACAACAGAGAAACAACATTACACTCTGACACTAAGACAACAGAGAAACAACATTACACTATGAGAACAGAGAAACAACATTACACTCTGACACTAAGACAACAGAGAAACAACATTACACTCTGACACTAAGACAACAGAGAAACAACATTACACTAAGACAACAGAGAAACAACATTACACTCTGACACTAAGACAACAGAGAAACAACATTACACTCTGACACTAAGACAACAGAGAAACAACATTACACTATGAGAACAGAGAAACAACATTACACTCTGACACTAAGACAACAGAGAAACAACATTACACTCTGAGAACAGAGAAACAACATTTCACTCTGACACTAAGACAACAGAGAAACAACATTACACTCTGAGAACAGAGAAACAACATTACACTATGAGAACAGAGAAACAACAATACACTCTGACACTAAGACAACAGAGAAACAACATTACACTCTGAGAACAGAGAAACAACATTTCACTCTGACACTAAGACAACAGAGAAACAACATTACACTAAGACAACAGAGAAACAACATTACACTCTGAGAACAGAGAAACAACATTACACTCTGACACTAAGACAACAGAGAAACAACATTACACTCTGACACTAAGACAACAGAGAAACAACATTACACTCTGAGAACAGAGAAACAACATTACACTATGACACTAAGACAACAGAGAAACAACATTACACTATGAGAACAGAGAAACAACATTACACTCTGACACTATGAGAACAGAGAAACAACATTACACTCTGACACTAAGACAACAGAGAAACAACATTACACTCTGAGAACAGAGAAACAACATTACACTCTGACACTAAGACAACAGAGAAACAACATTACACTCTGAGAACAGAGAAACAACATTACACTCTGAGAACAGAGAAACAACATTACTCTCTGACACTAAGACAACAGAGAAACAACATTACACTCTGAGAACAGAGAAACAACATTACACTCTGACACTAAGACATCAGAGAAACAACATTACACTCTGAGAACAGAGAAACAACATTACACTCTGACACTAAGACAACAGAGAAACAACATTACTCTCTGACACTAAGACAACAGAGAAACAACATTACACTCTGACACTAAGACAACAGAGAAACAACATTACACTCTGAGAACAGAGAAACAACATTACACTCTGACACTAAGACAACAGAGAAACAACATTACACTCTGACACTAAGACAACAGAGAAACAACATTACACTAAGACACTAAGACAACAGAGAAACAACATTACACTCTGAGAACAGAGAAACAACATTTCACTCTGACACTAAGACAACAGAGAAACAACATTACACTCTGAGAACAGAGAAACAACATTTCACTCTGACACTAAGACAACAGAGAAACAACATTACACTCTGAGAACAGAGAAACAACATTACACTCTGAGAACAGAGAAACAACATTACACTATGAGAACAGAGAAACAACATTACACTATGAGAACAGAGAAACAACATTACACTCTGACACTAAGACAACAGAGAAACAACATTACACTCTGACACTAAGACAACAGAGAAACAACATTACACTATGAGAACAGAGAAACAACATTACACTCTGACACTAAGACAACAGAGAAACAACATTACACTCTGACACTAAGACAACAGAGAAACAACATTACACTAAGACAACAGAGAAACAACATTACACTCTGACACTAAGACAACAGAGAAACAACATTACACTCTGACACTAAGACAACAGAGAAACAACATTACACTATGAGAACAGATAAACAACTTTTCACTCTGACACTAAGACAACAGAGAAACAACATTACACTCTGAGAACAGAGAAACAACATTTCACTCTGACACTAAGACAACAGAGAAACAACATTACACTCTGAGAACAGAGAAACAACATTACACTATGAGAACAGAGAAACAACATTACACTATGAGAACAGAGAAACAACATTACACTCTGACACTAAGACATCAGAGAAACAACATTACACTCTGAGAACAGAGAAACAACATTACACTCTGACACTAAGACAACAGAGAAACAACATTACACTCTGACACTAAGACAACAGAGAAACAACATTACACTAAGACACTAAGACAACAGAGAAACAACATTACACTCTGAGAACAGAGAAACAACATTTCACTCTGACACTAAGACAACAGAGAAACAACATTACACTCTGAGAACAGAGAAACAACATTTCACTCTGACACTAAGACAACAGAGAAACAACATTACACTCTGAGAACAGAGAAACAACATTACACTCTGAGAACAGAGAAACAACATTACACTATGAGAACAGAGAAACAACATTACACTATGAGAACAGAGAAACAACATTACACTCTGACACTAAGACAACAGAGAAACAACATTACACTCTGACACTAAGACAACAGAGAAACAACATTACACTATGAGAACAGAGAAACAACATTACACTCTGACACTAAGACAACAGAGAAACAACATTACACTCTGACACTAAGACAACAGAGAAACAACATTACACTAAGACAACAGAGAAACAACATTACACTCTGACACTAAGACAACAGAGAAACAACATTACACTCTGACACTAAGACAACAGAGAAACAACATTACACTATGAGAACAGAGAAACAACATTACACTCTGACACTAAGACAACAGAGAAACAACATTACACTCTGAGAACAGAGAAACAACATTTCACTCTGACACTAAGACAACAGAGAAACAACATTACACTCTGAGAACAGAGAAACAACATTACACTATGAGAACAGAGAAACAACATTACACTATGAGAACAGAGAAACAACATTACACTCTGACACTAAGACATCAGAGAAACAACATTACACTCTGAGAACAGAGAAACAACATTACACTCTGACACTAAGACAACAGAGAAACAACATTACTCTCTGACACTAAGACAACAGAGAAACAACATTACACTCTGACACTAAGACAACAGAAAAACAACATTACACTCTGAGAACAGAGAAACAACATTACACTCTGACACTAAGACAACAGAGAAACAACATTACACTCTGACACTAAGACAACAGAGAAACAACATTACACTAAGACACTAAGACAACAGAGAAACAACATTACACTCTGAGAACAGAGAAACAACATTTCACTCTGACACTAAGACAACAGAGAAACAACATTACACTCTGAGAACAGAGAAACAACATTACACTCTGAGAACAGAGAAACAACATTACACTATGAGAACAGAGAAACAACATTACACTATGAGAACAGAGAAACAACATTACACTCTGACACTAAGACAACAGAGAAACAACATTACACTCTG
>JAPMUY010006843.1:10000-20000 GCA_026901105.3 Galaxias olidus | reverse complement strand
GCTCTACCACACCATGCTCCTGCTGCACCACACCATGCTGCATCACACCATGCTCCTGCTGCACCACACCATGCTCCTGCTCGCTGCTGCATCACACCATGCTCCTGCTGCACCACACCATGCTCCTGCTCGCTGCTGCACCACACCATGCTCCTGCTGCATCACACCATGCTCCTGCTCACTGCTGCACCACACCATGCTCCTGCTCGCTGCTCTACCACACCATGCTCCTGCTGCACCACACCATGCTCCTGCTCGCTGCTGCACCACACCATGCTCCTGCTGCACCACACCATGCTCCTGCTCGCTGCTGCACCACACCATGCTCCTGCTGCACTAAACCATGCTTCTGCTCGCTGCTGCACCACACTATGCTCCTGCTGCACTACACCATGCTTCTGCTCTCTGCAGTACCACACCATGCTCCTGCTGCATCACACCATGCTCCTGCTCACTGCTGCACCACACCATGCTCCTGCTCGCTGCTCTACCACACCATGCTCCTGCTGCACCACACCATGCTCCTGCTCGCTGCTGCACCACACCATGCTCCTGCTGCACCACACATGCTCCTGCTCGCTGCTGCACCACCATGCTCCTGCTGCACTAAACCATGCTTCTGCTCGCTGCTGCACCACACTATGCTCCTGCTACACTACACCATGCTTCTGCTCTCTGCAGTACCACACCATGCTCCTGCTGCACCACACTATGCTCCTGCTGCACCACACCATGCTTCTGCTCTCTGCAGTACCACACTATGCTTCTGCTCACTAATGCACTACACCATGCTCCTGCTCGCTGCTGCTGCCCACCTCCACCCCAGCTTTCACATATTTAGGGTCTGTTGTACAGTATCCGATGGGAGATTCTACAGATACCTGCTTCCGACCAATGGTTGTTCACTTAGCATTTGTATAAGACCCCGTGCAGGGAAGCAATCAGAGCAGCAGACCCTTGACGCCATACTCCATCAAAAGTTGTCCTGACTGAATTATTATTTAATTCAAAATGTTCCGCTAAAATAGCAACTGTGGCTAGAATGACTGATATAAGTAAGGTGTTTCAGCTAATTGTGCGCTGTACAATAACACCATTTAATAATTGCACTGCCTATTGTTGCTACTTAGTTTTTAGTTATTATAATATTATATTGTATATTATATATGCTTCATTGCTTGCAATCGTCTGAACTTACCCCCCCCAGCCACACACACACACACACACACACACACACACACACATACATACACACACAGAAAATGTGATGACCATCTCGCACCCTGTTGACACCGTCCCCGTTCAATGACTACAAGCAGAACCAGTAGAGTCTATTGGGAGTCCTGATAAAAACGGTTGTCTAAAGAAAACCCCATCTTGGTAGGAATGTAAAAAGGGCATGTAAAAAAAATCAAGGTACAACTTGCGTAATTGTTGTTTCTTTCAATAATAACCAAACGCACGTTGTGGGCTATACCATAAAAGGCTTTCAGGAAACAGATGTGATTATTTAACCGAAGTGACTTCGCGAACTCTTTCAACTTTGGCAAAGCAGAGATGTGGGCAGACGCCGTTTTCTGACCTCATTTCAGTACCGAGGCACAGATTGTCAACATGGGTGGGTGCCAGCCTAATAAATACCACGCACTGTATCGTTAAAAAAGCCGGAAGTTCAGTGTTATTAAACTGAATTGTTTAATAGCGCCAGTAGTCATTAACCTGGATCTGATGGTGGGTTTCTGATCATCATGGTCTGTGGACAAGAGCACATCTACCCGGACTGAGCGCTACTTCAAGTCAACGCAACTTTCACACAACGCTACTCATGTCCACAGTCGATCAATAACATTTACTTTCATTTACTTTCGGCAACATTACATGATTGTCTATCCTAGTCTTTTAGTTTGGGGGTTGTCATATGGTCACCTATACGATGATATATGTCTAATTCAGCTGTTAAATACCGGCTGCTTTACCTTCTCTCCGCTGCGTGCAACTTCCTGTTTGGAATCGGCACCAAGTCACATGATGCTTGGACCCCTCCTTATTCCGTATTTTACAAAGAAAAACTCCTCCAGGTAAAGCTAACTTGAATTAAGTCAATATTCTTGGCCCACGCAGAATACAATTTGTATGATTCAAATGAGGGCAAATCACCTGCCACTACCATAAAATATAAAGGCCCATTGATTCGATTGGCCTGTGTGTGTGTGTGTGTGTGTGTGTGTGTGTGTGTGTGTGTGTGTGTGTGTGTGTGTGTGTGTGTGTGTGTGTGTGGATGCAGGTATGTGTGCGAGTGCGTGTGCCTGTGTGTGAGTGTGTGTGCAAAAACTTGTCTGTGTCACCCTCTCCGCAGATCAACTAGAAAGCGGGTTCACTTTTCTTGGTGGGTTTAAATGAGGATTCAGATGTCCTACAGGATAAAGTGTTGGCCTCTGAAGGGGGTGTCTCCTGCATGCTCTGGGGCTTTGTGTGTTCAGCCTGGACTCTGCCCTGTTTATCTGCCCTCTACTTTAGCAGGCTGAGGGAAACATATGCAGTACCACCACCTTCTATATGAACCTATTACACCACCATCACCATGAACACAATCTATTACACCACCTTCTATATGAACACAATCTATTACACCACCTTCTATATGAACCTATTACACGACCATCAACATGAACACAATCTATTACACCACCTTCTATATGAACCTATTACACCACCTTCTATATGAACACAAACTATTACACCACCATCTATATGGACACAATCTATTACACCACCTTCTATATGAACACAATCTATTACACCACCTTCTATATGAACACAATCTATTACACCACCTTCTATATGAACCTATTACACCACCTTCTATATGAACACAATCTATTACACTTTATATACAATCACAGCCTCAACGAACAAGTAGGCCTTTATATACAATCACAGCCTCAACGAACAAGTAGGCCTTTATATACAATCACAGCCTCAACGAACAAGTAGGCCTTTATATACAATCACAGCCTCAACGAACAAGTAGGCCTTTATATACAATCACAGCCTCAACAAACAAGTAGACCTATATAAATATACAATCACAGCCTCAACGAAAAAGTAGGCATATATATATACAATCACAGCCTCAACGAACAAGTAGGCCTTTATATATACAATCACAGCCTCAACGAACAAGTAGGCCTTTATATATACAATCACAGCCCGGGTGAACAAGCGAAAAAGATACATAACAAGCAGGAAAGGTTGGCTTTTTCTTGAAGTATGCCTGCCCTGTTCGCCTCAAGAGAAAGAGAACTTTTACTGTGAGTTAGCTGTAGTTCACACCCCAATGCAGCAGGGGAGCATTTGACTCTCCTTGTGATCTCGCTTGGACGTGTTATAAATGTGTGCGTATATGTTTATTTTTATTACTATAAAAACAGGCCTCTCTTTTGTATGGTTAATAGTTGTTTCTTTCAAATTTGCCTAGGCCTATTCATTATTTCCATAAATTTTTCATGTTTTGGCCAGGTACAGCAATTGAAGTATGTGCCATCATTAAAAGATTATTGTTTGTAATTAATAACAGTATTATTAAATGCCTTTTTTCCAAACTCAGTATGTGCCCTGGGCACATTCAAGATAATTGATCTCAGGCAATAGCCAGCATGACTTTGTAGACTAATGTGATTACATCATATGATCTCAGGCAATAGTATGTATCAGCCTTATCCTGGGTAGCACATTAGCAGTATGTAGTAGCCTTATCCAGTGTAGCACATTGGCAGTATGTATCAGCCTTATCCTGGGTAGCACATTAGCAGTATGTAGCATCCAGGGTAACACATTGGCAGTATGTATCAGCCTTATCCTGGGTAGCACATTAGCAGTATGTAGCAGCCTTATCCAGTGTAGCACATTAGCAGTATGCATCAGCCTTATCCAGGGTAGCACATTGGCAGTATGTATCAGCCTTATCCAGTGTAGCACATTAGCAGTATGTAGCAGCCTTATCCAGGGTACCACATTGGCAGTATGTAGCAGCCTTATCCAGTGTAGCACATTAGCAGTATGTATCAGCCTTATCCAGTGTAGCACATTGGCAGTATGTAGCAGCCTTATCCAGTGTAGCACATTGGCAGTATGTAGCAGCCTTATCCAGTGTAGCACATTAGCAGTATGTAGCAGCCTTATCCAGTGTAGCACATTGGCAGTATGTAGCAGCCTTATCCAGTGTAGCATATTGGCAGTATGTAGCAGCCTTATCCAGTGTAGCACATTGGCAGTATGTAGCAGCCTTATCCAGTGTAGCACATTGGCAGTATGTAGCAGCCTTATCCAGTGTAGCACATTGGCAGTATGTAGCAGCCTTATCCAGTGTAGCATATTGGCAGTATGTAGCAGCCTTATTCAGGGTAGCTGGGTTCACAGTAAACCACAATATCGCCAGCAACTGCTTTGAAGCTGTCAGGTTCCTTTTGGGAAATATAAGAGTTCAAAGAGTAAAGTTGACCTGGTAACGTTTCTAAGGTATCCCGGAAGGGTTGGAGTTTGTGACCTGCTTGACATGGCTAAGGACATACATAGGGGTTAGAGTTAGGGTTAGGGTTAGAGTTAATGACCTGCTTGATATGTCTAAGGGTATTCATAGGGGTTAGGGTTAAGGACCTGCTTGGCATGTCTAAGGGTACACATAGGGGTTAGGGTTAATGACCTGCTTGACATGTCTAAGGGTATACATTGGGGTTAGAGTTAGGGTTAGGGTTAGAGAGACCTGCTTGACATGTCTAAGGGTATACATAGGGGTTAGTCGAATCCCTGTGCAGTATATCTTCATCCTAAATAATGTGGCTGGTGAAGCATAATTCTTTTTACCCCATGTGTTATTATAATCAATATTACTATTCAAGAATGTGGATGCAATTTCTAATGATGGGAAGATTGGTTCATTTTAGTGACTTGGTTCTTTAACTCTTGTTCAGTAAAATATACTACTCTTTTTACGAGTCTATTCGTTCATTGGACGGACGGACGGACGGGGGACGGGGGGGACGGGGGGGGGGGGTAGTGGATTTAAACTGACATGTACCTTGTTAAGCCCCCGGTAGTCCACGCACGGACGAAGCCCCCGCCATTTTCTTGTCAACAAAGAAGATGCCGGCTCCCGCTGGCGAGGTAGAATGAACCTGGCGGCCAAAGCTTCCCTGATGTACTCCTCCATGGCCTGGTGCTCGGGTGCAGAGAGAGAAGGTGCGCCCACGGGGGGGCACGCTCCCTGGGAGAAGCTCTATTGCACAGTCAAACTCCCGGTGCGGGGGTAAAACCCAGCTGCAAGCCTTGCTAAAGACTGCTCCAACGTCATGATACACACTGGGGACCAGGGAGAGATCAGAGGTAGGCACCTGCTCGGGCACGAGGGGCCTGGACCAGGAGACCAAGCCGACTGACACTGCTCACCCCAGGCCATCAACGTACCGGTCGACCAGCAGATGCGGGGGTCGTGGAGAGCAAGCCAGGGATAGCCAAGGACGATGGGCAGGCTCGGTGACTCAATAACATGGAGCTGGATTGTCTCCCGGTGGTTCTGGATGGAGTGCAACCGGAGAGGCGCTGTGATGAGGTTGACGTTCCCGGTACCCAGGGCCCGACCGTCCAGCGCCGTAACTGGCAGAGGCTGCTTCAGTTTCCACAGTGGGATATTACGTTACCGTGCCCAGGCTTCATCGACAAAGTTCCCCGCTGCTCCAGAGTCTAAGAAAGCAGACGCAGGAAACTGACGACCCCCCCAAGAGACTGTAACAGAGAGCATAAGACGTGAGGGCATCAACGCGGAGAGGATACAAGTACTCACCAACTGTCCTCCTACGGCTGGTGAGCCCTGGGGTTTCCCGGGAGCTGAGGACATTGGCTGCGAAAGTGCTCCTGGTCCCCGCAGTACAGGCAGCGACGCTCCTGCATACGCCTTTCCCTCTCCACAGCCGACAGTCGGGTGCGCGCCAGCTGCACCGGCTCCTCGATCGCCGACGGAGGCGCGGCAGCTCGGAATGGGGCAGAGAGCTCACCACTAGCTTGAAAGCCCAGAACCGCCCCGGTGTCGCCGCAACGATCCAACCCCACCGGCCGTCTGCGCTGCCGACGTCGCTCGCAGAGGCGTTTGTCGATCCGTATGGCCAGGTCGATAAGGGCCTCATGATCCACCCCGTCCTCCCAGGCAGCCAGCTCGTCCGTATGGCCAGGTTGATGAGGGCCTCATGATCCACCCCGTCCTCCCAGGCAGCCAGCTCCTCCTTAATCTCCTCCGAGAGCCCCTCCTGGTTCGCCGGCACCAGTGCTTCGGCCGTCCGAGCGCTCTCAATGGCCAGTGAGCGGAACTCAACTGCACAATCGGCCACACTGCGAGCCCCCTGGTGCAGTCAGTGCAGGCGAGTGGCTGCCTCGCGGCCATTGACCTGGTGATTGAAGGCGCGCTTGAACTCCTCAATGAAGCGCTGAGAATCGTGAAGGGCTGGCGTCTGGCATTCGGAGATGACTGTAGCCCAGGCAAGAGGCTGCCCGGGTGGACTCGCTCAGGAAAGACGTGGGCTGGCAGCGGAACACGTTTGCGCACTGCATAAGGAAACGGCGGCACCCTCCTTGGTGCCCGTCGTACCTCTCCGGGACGGGCAGATGAACCTCCCTTACCGGGGAAGAGGCATCCAGAGCAGGGGGCACCGCTTGGTAGCCTGTGAGGACCTCCCGTGAGTGCTGGGTGGGTACCGAGAGGGCCGCCTGAAG
The DNA here is from genome assembly GCA_026901105.3 of Galaxias olidus. Lineage (NCBI taxonomy): Eukaryota > Metazoa > Chordata > Actinopteri > Galaxiiformes > Galaxiidae > Galaxias > Galaxias olidus. The sequence continues at coordinate 13,238 of JAPMUY010006843.1, read as the reverse complement.
AGTGGTCTGAAGATCAGCCTGAGCGGACGAAAGCTGCTCCAGCGCGAGAGTGACGGCCTGGAGCTGGTGGTTCATAGACATCATAGACGTCTTCACACTGCTGTCCCAAGGATGCTTCCTGTAAGCGCACAGCGCGCTGAAGGTCAGTGATGTCTGCTGGGTTATCCCTTGGTTCTGACATTCTGTCACGGACTGGAACAGGAGAGTGGTAACCCACACGCAGACTAAAACTAAAGGAACTAAGGTTAACTAGAAAAAATGTATAAACCCAAGGAAGGAGACACTGGAGGCAAATTAACTGCAAAGATCTCCACAAGGAAATACGGAATTTACTGGCGTATCAAGGAATGGTAGAACAAAGAGATGCAATGTCAGAACAAACTGATAACAAAAGAGGGGAACTTCAATAGGGCACACACACACCACAGCTGCCAATCATAAAGGCACTAATTACAGGTGAGCTTGACTGGAGCGCTGCCCTCTGCTGGCTGAAGGGGCACCCAGCCATACAGCACGTTATTGCTAAGTGCAAAACGTTAACAAGGACAACCTGATAATAAATAAATAGACTACATCTGAAAGTTATAACAATATTATATCAATGGTTATATCAATATCAAGATTTTTTGGCTAAATAAAATACATCACGTTTCATCATCATCATCATCGTCATCCGCTTTGTCCGGGGTGAGGTCGCGGAGGTAGCAGTTCAAGCAGGGCATCCCAAACTTCCCTTTCCCGGGCCACATTAACCAGCTCTGACTGGGGGATTCCAAGGCGTTTCCAGGCCAGTGTGGAGATATAATCCCTCCACCTGGTCCTAGGTCTGCCCCGCGGCCTCCGCCCAGCTGGACGTGCCTGGAACACCTCCCTAGGGATGCGGCCAGGTGGCATCCTTACTAGATGCCCGAACCACCTCAACTGGCTCCTTTCTACGCAAAGAAGCGGCGGCTCTACTCCGAGTCCCTCACGAATGGCTGAACTTCTCACCCTATCCCTAAGGGAGATGCCAGCCACCCTCCGGAGGAAACTCATTTCCGCCGCTTGTATCCGCGATCTCGTTCTTTCGGTCATGACCCACCCTTCATGACCATAGGTGAGAGTAGGAACGAAGATAGACCGGTAGATTGAGAGCTTTGCCTTCTGGCTCAGCTCTCTCTTTGTCACAACGGTGCGATAGAGCGACTGCAACACCGCACCCGCTGCTCCAATTCTCCGGCCCATCTCTCGTTCCATTTTCCCCTCACTCGAGAACAAGACCCCAAGATACTTGAACTCCTTCACTTGGGGTAAAGACTCATTCCCTACCTGGAGTAGACAATCCATCGGTTTCCTGCTGAGAACCATGGCCTCAGATTTGGAGGTGCTGATCCTCATCCCAGCCGCTTCACACTCTGCTGCGAACCGATCCAATGAGTGCTGCAGGTCGCAGACTGATGATGCCATCAGGACCACATCATCTGCAAAAAGCAGTGATGCAATCCTCTGCCCACCAACCTGCAGCCCCCTCCCCGCGGCTACGCCGTGAGATCCTGTCCATGAATACCACAAACAGGATAGGTGACAAAGCGCAGCCTTGGAGGAGGCCAACCCTCACCGGAAACGAGTCCGACTTACTGCCGAAGACCCGGACACAGCTCTCGCTTTGGGAGTACAGAGATTGGATGACCCTGGGTAGAGGCCCCTCACCCCATGCTCTCGCAGCACCTCCCACAGTATCTCCCGGGGAACCCGATCATACGCCTTCTCCAAATCCACAAAACACGTGTAGACCGGATTGGCATACTCCCAGGCCCCCTCAAAGATCCTCGCGAGGGTAAAAAGCTGGTCCGTTGTTCCACGACCAGGCCGGAAACCGCATTGTTCCTCCTCAATCCGAGGTTCGACTATCGGTCGAACCCTCCTTTCCAGCACCCCGGAGTATACTTTCCTGGGGAGGCTGAGTAATGTGATGCCTCTGTAGTTGGCACACACTCTCCGGTCCCCCTTTTTGAACAGGGGAACCACCACCCCGGTCTGCCACTCCTTAGGTACTGTCCCCGACTTCCACGCAATGTTGATAAGACGTGTCATCCATGACAGTCCCTCAACACCCAGAGCCTTCAGCATTTCTGGGCAGATCTCATCAACCCCTGGATCTGGGTGGATCTCATCAACATCACGTTTCAGTAAAGTAGTATATTGCAACTGCTTTTAGGTGACTTAATTATCATAGTGAATCAATCATTACTATAGCGTAATCGTGACTACATAACCACGGCGAACTAAACATTTCTCTTTATTATGCTGAGCCTATCCATCACGGGAAAACTGAACGAACTAATCAGACCCAAGGACCCATTCGAGGGGTGAACTACTCTTTTCTCTTTCCTATGCTGAGCCTATGGGGCTGTCACGTGAAGATTGAACGAACGACTCAGACCCGAAGACCCAGTCGAGGGGTGAACTATTAATTTCTGTTTCCTATACTAAGCCTATGCTGAACGAAATTAACGAATGACTCGAACACAACTATTGTTGCGCATGCGCAACCAAAATAAACAAATCACTCTGAGACTACTCGTCAGTCCCGAGTCATTTTAAAGATTCATTCAAAATGAACGAATCACTCTGAGACTACTCGTCAGTCCCGAGTCATTTTATAGATTCGTTCATGAACGACACATCACTAGTCATTTCCTTCCATGAGACCAACACTTCATAATATTAACACTTATACTTATAACTCTTCATAATATTAACATTTATAATTATAACACTTCATAATATTAACACTAATAATTATTACACTTCATAATATTAACACTTATAATTATAACACTTCATAATATTAACACTTATAATTATAACACTTCATAATATTAACACTTATAATTATAACACTTCATAATATTAACACTTATAATTATAACACTTCATAATATTAACACTAATAATTATTACACTTCATAATATTAACACTTATAATTATTACACTTCATAATATTAACACTTATAATTATTACACTTCATAATATTAACACTTATAATTATTACACTTCATAATATTAACACTTATAATTATAACACTTCATAACATTAACACTTATATGTATAACACTTCATAATATTAACACTTATAATTATTACACTTCATAATATTAACACTTATAATTATTACACTTCATAATATTAACACTTATAACACTTTATAATATTAACACTTATAATTATAACGATTCATAATATTAACACTTAT
>JAPMUY010006843.1:0-2500 GCA_026901105.3 Galaxias olidus | reverse complement strand
CTTCAAATGCTGTCAAAAACCGGCATATCGGTGAGAATAATGTACTGTTTACTAAGGTGATCTCTGTATTGCCATCTCCTGTGACAAGTTTGTTAATGATCTTGCAGATAACTTCAATTCTAAAGTTCGTTAATGATCTTACAGATAACTTCAATTCTAAAGTTCGTTAATGATCTTGCAGATAACTTTAATTCTAAAGTTCGTTAATGATCTTACAGATAACTTCAATTCTAAAGTTCGTTAATGCTCTTACAGATAACTTCAATTCTAAAGTTCGTTAATGATCTTACAGATAACTTCAATTTTAAAGTTCGTTAATGATCTTGCAGATAACTTCAATTCTAAAGTTCGTTAATGATCTTACAGATAACTTCAATTCTAAAGTTCGTTAATGATCTTACAGAAAACTTCAATTCTAAAGTTGGTTCCATTGCACCCTCTGAGGAAGCAAAGAGCTCCGTGGAGAAATGCAGTGACTGACAGTTCAGAAAAGAGAATGCCGTAAAGCTGAATGCAAATGGCGGAAAACACAACTACATGTTCACCATGATATCTATAAAGAGAGAATCCGTGCTTACAATTTAGAATTGAGAAATACTAGACTATCCTTTTTCTCAAACACCATAAGCAAAAATTTAAATAATGCTCAAACTTTATTTGAAACTGTCGATAAGCTGATAAACCCTAGTACAGAAATAACTTGTGAACTACTTTCTACACAAAAATGTAATGAGTTTACTTCCATTTACATACTTAAAATTGGCACCATTAGAAAATAAATCAACATGTATACGTCCCGGAACGCCATGTTAAACAAAGATTTTACATCACCACTCCTTACAAACAAAAGTAATGTGGCAAACATCACAATTTAAGCGCACTGATTACAATACACTTGAAGAAACAATCAAACAGCTTAAGTTCTTATTAAGATTTTAAATGACATCCATCTAAACACTGACTTGGGCAAGAGTTCCATTTTGGTGTTATTGGATCTTAGCGCTGCTTTTGATACTGTTGACCATAAAATACTGGTCTGAAAGATTGGAAAAGTGGGTTGGAACATATGGAGTCAAATTGACGCCAAAAGTATTGTCGCCGTAAAAAAAAATCGCATGCGTAAAATTTTTAATCGTAGGCGTGGATATGGAACTCTCCTGCGTTATCAAAAACTATCTCATGAAAAGAAAAGATTTGTACGAAAAAGTTATGCTGACTAATGTAAAAAATACAATCACGAATATTTTTTTTTCTCACTCCTGTTCATTTTAATTTTTTACGTGTACGAATTAACTTTTTACGAGTACGAATAAACTTTTAAGTTACGATTCTCTTTTTGGGGTTTTGGCATTCATTTGACGTGGGGGCGGGGTCAAGCGAATTGGGACGACCTTGTTGGTCACTCAGTTGCCTTCGTCATTGGTATGCGCCGTGTTTACATGTCTGACGCACATCATCGCCTGGCTCTAGCTTTTACGGAAAACCGAGATACTATGGAGGTAAGTTGGATTACACTTGATATCGTACAATTGAAACTGTTACCCAACCCTACTTGAACGGTTTTTGCCTGTCCACCCTAACTTACACAACTTTTGAAATCAAACGGACTTTTTGGTTGAAGTTATCCATAAGTATAGCTTGTTAGGCTCATGACGATTCCTTCACATTTTGTCCACGTTTTAACAGGCGTTTAAGGTTGGGATGTTAGAGAGGCTACGGTTAAGAGTTCAGCAAGCTATTCAACGCCAACCTCTTGACATCGACTATTTAGAATTCGTCTTCAACCACGAGTTAATATTAATCAGCTCCTTGGCCAATCAGATTGAGATCCCACAAGATGTCATGCACTTGCTTTCAAACTTGTGTAGGCTGGTCAGCTCCCATCTGGATGAAAGACAGGGACCATCTACTGTAGTTTGTGTGTTAGATGGGGATACAGGACGCCCCAAGCTGGTTGTGTCAAAAGAGCACCTTCAACGCCTTGTTGACATGGGTCTGTCTGTTCCCTGCATTGCAAGACTGCTCAGCTTCTCAACGCGCACTGTCCATCGTCGTTTGCAGGAGTATGGTATCTCAATAAGAGACACATACAGCAGGATGCCAGATGAGGAACTGGATACCTTAGTGTCATCCATCAAGAATAGCTCTCCATATGTTGGCTACAGGTCTGTAAAAGGACGTCTGCAAGCCTTGGGTCATCGTGTCCAGTGGACCCGGGTGTGGGACTCGATGCACCGTGTGGATGCTGATGGCATACTTGCCAGGATGGCACAGCTGGGATGTGTGGTGAGAAGGGCATACTCTGTACGTGGTCCTCACTCCCTCATGCATGTGGACACAAACCATAAGCTCATCAGACAGGTCTACGAGTCTTTGATAGTAGTTAGACAATACTTTCCTGTCATCTCTAGCTTCAGATATATAGGCCTACTGCTTCTGGTACTTTGTCAAAGTATCAGAAGCAGTAAGCCTCCCAATCTGCTGCTACGATCATCTTCAT
>JAPMUY010006840.1:0-50825 GCA_026901105.3 Galaxias olidus | reverse complement strand
GATGCTATTGTCCTCTCTGATTATTGATTATTAAATGAGACAGTCCACCCACCACAATCAATCTCCAGGTGTAGAGGCACATACCCATACAAGTCGCGCACGGATTCCTTCCGCTAATCACATCAGCTGTAATTATTATATCCCCTCTGAATTGTTTCGTGAGCTTGAACGTTCACTTCACAATCACCGTTGTAGGGGAACACGTCCTGCATGTCATGCACAGACATATAGTCCGTCAATATCACCCGAGTCGGACCCCGTCCGTCTATTTTAAACACAACTGTACTTTTATGTACAACTAAATCATACAGATGCTATCGTGCTCTCTGATTATTGATTATTAAATGAGACGGTACACCCACCACAATCAATCTCCAGGTGTAGAGGCACATACCCATACAAGTCGTGCACGGATCCATTCCGCTAACCACATCAGCTGTAGTTATTATCATCCCCTCTCAATTGTCTCTGAAACGGCGTTCACTTCACAATCGCAGGTGTAGGGGAACACGTCTTGCATGTCATGTACAGACATATAGTCCGTCAGTAACATCCGCGCACATTCATACAATGCAATAGCATTACCGTCAATAATTTTACTGTGTCATACTATTTTTAGGACGCACATTTCCCCACAACAGTGGTATTCTTGATTTGGTTTATGCCCAATATGCAGATTAGTTTTAACAGGCTCTGCTTACCTTTTAAATTTTTCGAGAGCTCTCTTTGAATACCATCGCTGTAGTTCAATATGGTCTTTTATTCGGATTACCTGGATCTTCCTTTAATCCAATCTCAGCGGAGCCTCCAATTTGTTAAGTTTTTACCCTTCACATAACAGAGTTCTTTGTTGGCAAGGAAGGTCACTTGGACACGTGGACTCGGACACGAGGAAACAAACACATATTAGTTTTATTCTAATTTATTCCAAACCTTAATGTCACACATATTAATGCTAAATAAATCATTTAACATAAACGTGGGCGCATATTCAATTAATTACCTTACAGATATCGTCACAAGTGTGTAGATACCGGATAATGCAGCAGAGCGGCCGCTACAGCATGGATTCTAACTTTCTTCCCCCCTCCTCCCTCTCTTATATGCTAGCCGCCCCCAGTCGTATCCCGTGAGCCAAATGGTGGGACTCACCTCTCCCCCCCTGTATTTCCTGTTATTCAGTCTCCGGTTTGCCCCCTTTTGCACTCGACTCAGCATTAGCGTTTATGATCATTCTCACAGGTTCCAATAGAGAGCCTAAATCCGCCCCTTCCGGTTTACCGCCATGGGCCCTTATTTCGGAAACAATATGTATGGCAGTCAACGGCGAGTGCCTTGAAGTACATATATGATGTTTGCCAATTTAAAAGATAGTTTTTTGCACATTAAGAAAGTCGCAGTTTGTCGTAAAACCTTTGAAGTAATAGACTGTAAAAATACGAAATTATAAAGACTATAAACCCAACAGTCGCATTAGAGCCAACGGTAACTAGCTGACGTTACTCGTTTAACACTCACCAAAACCTTGTAGAGCAGGTCCCGCATGCTAGCTCTAACTGAACCCACTAACTCTCCTTTCGCATAGCTGCCACTTTTATCGTGGACAACTTGTAATGGTTTTCACGTGTTTTAATGATTTTCCCCTCGTTCTAGGAGAAAGAGCTCAAATGTGCCAAAGCTACTGGTGACATACACTGCGAGACGAGAGATGTAGTTCATTGAGAAGGCTAACACAAAACTCTACATTACGTACATGTTTTATGACAAACTGCAACTTTTTTGACGTGCAAAAGAATCTTTTAAATTGACAAACATCTTGTGTAATTCTAGCACAATTCAAACAGGATCAAAAGAGAAGGGATCTCTCGCCGTTGACTACCCAACATATTTTTTTTCGAAATAAGGGCTGTTTATCAATCCACATTTTTGTTCGTTCTTGCATTCTCGTGGACCCGTTTGACGTAATCTTTCATGGCCCAAGTACGGTTCAAGTTCAAAGAACGCAAGTTACCAAGAACACTTAAAATGCCCGTGTCCGCCCATTTTATTGAGAATGCATTGGTTGCTTACTTGTGGAATGGATCATTTCAATCTATGACAGAAAATAACCTATTAATAAGAGGAAGAAACCATGAAATTATCAAGTACAATTTTATTGAGATGTAAATTGACTACAGAGTCTGATTCAGAGTCTGTACACAGAAAAATTACAACAGTCAGATCAGTCTAACGACACAGCAAGTTCCGATTAGTTGACAAGGTTGAAACGAGTATATTGGTCTAAGATAAACAATCATTCCAGGGAGGGGAGGGGAGTGGATGTAATCAACATTAATAAGGACACGTACATCATTTTGTGTTATATCTAAGACACAAACTTTAGCCTACAGTGTCTCCAAAAGGCACATACTGTCTTTCGTGACCTGGTCTTCACTCTGAACCTTCCATCATATTTGAACAACAGCTTAGGTTTGAACATCTGTGAAGATGCCAAAATTTCCCTTACACTTGCTAGCAAGAACGCATCTGATATCCTATAAGTCATTGCAAGAATGATGGCAGGAGCGCAATCAGCTTTTTCTCGCTGCTAGCTCGTGACATTTGAAAGGCAATTTGAAAAGCCATTCATAACAATGATGAATAACATTTTAGTAGGTTACTCATCCCTACCATATGAGTAAAATGACAAACACGAGATCTGAGTTGTCTTTACCTCTATTATATAAACAAAGTAGCAGCCGTAAATGAAATACACAAACACAATAACAACAAAAACGTATGCTGTTGCGCTGATAAGGCCCAAAGTATTGCGCAATAGCAAGTTCACATAGCATCTCAATCTCCAATAGTGTGTTCTCCGTCCTCACGATCTTGCAAGACCGTTCTCGTCAAGGATACTTGGCAGGAACGCTCTTCTCAAGGACCCGAGTACGTTCTTAGCATTCTTTTTATTGATAAACAGCCAAGGTCCCATGGTGGGTTAGGGTTTAACCTCCCCTTCAACCGGAAGGGGAAGACTTAGGCTCTCTATTCAAAGAATGCAAGTTACCAAGAACGCTTAAAATGCCTGTATGTGTTCTTGATCTGCCGATTTTATCGAGAATGCATCGGTTGCTTACTTGCTAGAAAGAACGCATCTGATATCCCAGAAGTTATTGCAAGAATGATGGCAGGAGAGCATTCAGCTATATCCCGCTGGCAGCTCGTGACATTTGAAAGGCCATTTATAACACTTGTAATGTTAAATAACATTGAGGTGAAAGATGGCGGACTGGGTGTGTCATATGCTTTGAGCTGTCTGTCACAATTTTACAAGTACTTTACAATTCAATTCTTACTTTTGATGCAATTCTAAATGGTAAAATAATAAAAAAAGACATTGGAAAAATAACCCTAGTAATGTACCCCGCTGCAATGTGGTATCAAACTGTCATGATTACGCTGCTAAAATTGAATTTTCCACCGGAAACTCCAAAAGAAAAGACCCATTCTTACCGGCAATTGACCCACCAGTTACTAAACGAAAGAAAACAGAAGAAAAAACAGGAACAAATGCTGTCTTAGAAGCAATTAAACATTAAACCAACAAGGTGGACACACTCGGTACTCAAAGTCACAGCAAACACTGTCATGCTAGCTAGTTAAGGCTGTTAAGTTCAACGCAGCAGAAATCAAAGACTACAAAGCCCACTTGCAAACCACGATTTGTGAAGTGTCGGCAATAAAGAAAGACGGTGCAGAGCTAATGAAACGTGTCCTAGAATTTTAACGGTACAAGTGCCGAAAGTGAAAATACACGGGAAGTGGTTGCTAACCTCTTGGTGAAAATGTCCTCATCATGGTCCCCGAACATCAACCACATTGTGAATTCGGTTCACAGACTAGGCAGACGAGAGGATAACAAACCAATACATGTCATCGTTCAATTTACTCAGAGAACATACCGAGATGCAATGTGGAAGATGACCAAGGACTCTATGATCCGCAAAGAAATGGGGATTGGCTTCATTGAAGACCTCTGCAAGACTGCCAGAGAGACACGAGCAACACTATGGCCAATGATACAACAAGCAGAGCAGCTGGAAAACGGGCTTACTATAGGGCTGGCACAGGATACATCAATGGACAGAGAATCACTTAGAAGGATCGAAAGGTCGATGGTCTATAATACATGAAAATGCGTTAAAAAGGCCTCTGGTTTATATTAAACAGGTTTGATGGCTAAGTTATAACAGTGGATATTGAAGGGAGATTGCCTACATTTCAGGCTTCTTTTTTTCATGTATTTTTTCTTGTAATTCACTTAATGCTAGGGGCTTAAGAGAGAGCACTAATAGAAAATCTATATTCTTATTTTGTAAGGGCGAAAAAGCCAATTTTATTTTACTTAAAGAAACACTCTAAACCAGAGGATGAAAAATTCTGGGTTAACCAATGGGGAGACAAAATTATTTTTGATCACGGTTTAAGAAGCAACAGAAGACTTTCTTTGTTCCACTAGATCAGCAGGGCTGACAGGTCTGTTCTGTAATTCGCCTGGTAAATTAGTGACTTCTAGAATTAGTAATTATGACCATTGGCTAATCTGTGTTCTGAACCTTGATGCACAATATATTATTCTGGTTAATATTTATGGATTTAATAACCTAACTCAAAACAGACAGTGTTGCGACGTTTCTGACAGCATTAAAAACCTTAAGATCATCTATTCAACAGCAAATATAATTATTGGGGGTGATTTCAACATGGTTAATGACCAATACCTTGATAGCTATCCTCCCAAATGTCAATATAGCTCTTATATACTATCTGATTTATGTAGCACTCACAATTTGTTAGATCCGTGGCGCTTTAGATACCCGGACGCTAAGCAGTACTCTTGGTTTAAACCAAATAATGCAGCAAAGTCAATAATTGATTTCTAGCAAGTTTCTTTCTCTACGATTACCTTTATTTCTGACTGTTGTATGTCAGCAGCTCCTCTTACAGGTCACTCTGATATTAAGTTGATTTCTAAACCTGCTGGAGTTTGCTGCAGGAATAAAGGTTATTGGAAATTCAATTCAAATTTATTAAAAAGCCAATCATTTTGTGATAGTATAAAAACTCTAACCTCTAATGTGATGACTGATGAATCTATGTCGTCCTATACTTCAAAATGGGAATTCTTAAAAATTTAAATTCTGGAATATTCTATTCATTTTGGTAAATATCTTGACAACATATCAGAACTTAACATAATTAAAGAAATAAACACCTGTTGCAAAAAGACATCACTTACTAATGATGATAGACAGAAATTACAAATACTGCATACTAAACTTTATGAAATCTATCTCAGAAAAGCTATGGGAGCCTCCATAAGATCCAGAGCAAAATGGATAGAGGAAGGGGAAAGAAACACATATTTCTGTCGTTTAGAAAAGGCAGGAGAGAAACTCAATTAAAGCCTTAATAAATCTGACCAATTAAATACAGATACAGCCTTGATTGCCAAGGAAATCTTTCTAGAGTTCTTTCAAGTGGATTATTCTCGTCAACCTTTTTTGATGCTGCTGATTCTTTCTTCAACCATATCAAAGGTCTTACTCCCTGTATTAACGAGTTCGCAAGTTGTGTGATGCTGATATTTCTGAGGAGTTGGATAAAGCAGTTGAGAGTTTGTCCTTAGACAAATCTCCAGGCACCGATTGTCTAACATTTTTGGTACATATTAAAAGATCCATTCTTTCTTGTGTTAAAAAAGCAACTAATAAAAATAAATTTCCTACCACTATGAAACAAGGCATAATCACCTTTGTTCCCAAACCTGGTAAGGACCCCAAAATATAATATTATTATCTTAGACCATTCATTTTGTTAAACAAGACTATAAAATTGTTACCCTCATTTATGCTAATAGATTAAAAAATTATTTGCATACAATTATAAGTGACTCCCAGTCTGGTTTTCTGAAAGGCAGATCCATTCATAGTAATATTTGATTGGTCCTTGATCTTTTGGATTATACATATTTTATAGAAGATGCTAGTTTTATTTTATTTATTTACCTTTATAAATAATTTGATTAAATTGAGCATCCATTCATTTTCGATTTTTTCTATTGTTTAAAGGTTTTAGGTTTTGGCGATACATTTCGAAACATAGAATCTCTGCATGAAAATACAAATAGTTCAGTGGTACTAGTACATCACCCCGATGTGCAATCAAACGTGGGGTTAAACAGGGCTATCCTATTTCATATTTTCTTTTTATAATAGCTAGAGAATTGCTCTCTATCTCTATAAAAATTCCAATATTGCCCCATTAGTTGTACTTGGGAAACCAGTTCTCATTAGTCAGTTAGCAGATGATACCACCATCTTTATGAAGGACATAGCGGAAGTACCCAGGATACTACAACTGATTAATTCTTTCTCCAAAGCCTGTGGTCTAAAACTAAACTCGAACAAGTGTGAGTTCATGCCAATTCATCAAAGTCAATTGAGGCATGCAACATTTCTATAAAATCCACTGTGAAATACTTGGGCATACAGTGCCGTGAAAAGGTATTTGCCCCCTTACAAATTTCTTCTGTTTTTGCTTTTTTGTCACACTTACATTTTTCAGATCATCAAACAAATATTAATATCAGATAAAGACAACCTGAGGGAATACAAAATGCAGTTTTTAAATGATGATTTCATTTATTAAGGGAAAAAAGCTATCCAAACCAACCTGGCCCTATGTGAAAAAGTAATTGCCCCCTAAACCTAATAACTGGTTGTGCCACCCTTGGCGGCAAAAACTGCAATCAAGCGTTTGCGATAACTGGCAATGAGTCTTTCACATCGCTGTGGAGAAATTTTGGCCCACTCTTCTTTGCAGAATTGTTTTAATTCAGCCACATTGGAGGGTTTTCGAGCATGAACGGCCTGTTTAAGGTCATGCCACAGCATCTCAATCGGATTTAAGTCCGGACTTTGACTACTCCACTCCAAAACCTTCATTTGGTTTTTTTGAGCCATTCAGAGGTGGACTTGCTGGTGTGCTTCGTATCATTGTCCTGCTCCATAACCCAAGTGAGCTTAAGGTCCCGAACTAATGGCCGGACATTCTCCTTCAGGATTTTCTGGTAGAGAGCAGAATTCATGGTTCCATCAATTACAGCAAGTCACCCAGGTTCTGAAGCAGCAAAGCAGCCCCAGACAATCACACTACCACCACCATGTTTGACTGTCGGTATGATGTTCTTTTTCTGAAATGCTGTGTTAGTTTTACGCCAGATGTAACGGGGCGCACACCTTCCAAAAAGTTTCACTTTTGTCTCATCAGTTCACAGAATATTTTCCCAAGTCTTGGGGATCATCAAGATGTTTTTTGGCAAATGTGAGACGGGCCTTTGAGTTCTTTTTGGTCAGCAGTGGTTTTCGCCTTGGAACTCTCCCATGGATACCATGTTTGCCCAGTCTCTTTCTTATTGTTGAATCATGAACACCGACCTTAACTTAGGCAAGTGAGGCCTGCGGTGCTTTAGATGTTGTTCTGGGTTCTTTTGTGACCTCCTGGATGAGTCGTCGATGCGCTCTTGGAGTAATTTTGGTAGGCCGGCCACTCCTGGGAAGGTTCACCACTGTTCCATGTTTTCTCCATTTGTGGATAATGGCTCTCACTGTGGTTCGCTGGAGTCCCAAAGCCTTAGAAATGGCTTTGTAACCCTTTCCAGACTGATAGATGTCAATGACTTTGTTTCTCATCTGTTCTTGAATTTCTTCAGATCGGGGCATGATGTGTTGCTTTTTGAGATCTTTTAGCCTACTTCATGTTGTCAGACAGGTTACATTTAAGTGATTTCTTGATTCTACAGTTCTGGCAGTAATCAGGCCTGGGTGTGGCTAGTGAAATTTAACTCAGCTTTCCATAAAATAAGGTTAATCACAGTTAATTCATGATTTAACAAGGGGGGTCAATTACTTTTTCACATAGGGCCAGGTTGGTTTGGATAGCTTTTTTTCCTTAATAAATGAAATTGTCATTTAAAAACAGCTTTTTGTATTGACTCAGGTTATCTTTGTCTGATATTAAAATTAGTTTGATTCAGATTCAGATTCAGATTCAACTTTATTGTCATTGCGCATGTCACAAGTACAAAGCAACGAAATACAGATTGCATCTCAACCAGAAGTGCTTTTAGCAGTGTTTAAATAACATAATTTACAAAGTGCAGTATGAAATGATATAAAAAAAAGATATACATATGTGCAGTGTCTATATCTATGTCCATGAACAGGCTATGGTAACAGTATAAATAAATTACGATATGAGTAGTGTACAGTAGTGGGTGATTTACATTATCTACAGAATGTTAAGTATACAGTATGTACAGTGCAGTACAGTGCAATGGATGATTTACATAATCTACAGAATATATAGTATACTGTATGTACAGTAGTGCAGGGAAAATGATTTACATTATAAACAGCATATCTACAGTAGTGCAATGATACTTGGTAGAGTCCTGGTGCTCAGATCCGTGTGTATATGTGTTAGGGGTGGGGTGGGGCATGGGGGGCAGAGTTCAGCAGGGAGACAGCTGTGGGGAAGAAGCTGTTCCTGAACCTAGTGGTCTTGGTCCGTAGGCTCCTGTAGCGCTTCCCAGAGGGCAGGAGGGCAAACAGTCCATGTGCTGGGTGGATAATGAAACATGTGACGAGTGTGACAAATGTGCAAAAACAATAAGTATCTGTAAGGGGGCTAAAACTTTTTCACAGCATTGTATCTACACACGCAACTGAAAGAGAAAATATGAATGTGTGGAAGGTAATAGATGAATGTGAAGTTAGACTTTACTCATGGTTCTTGAGAGACATTAGCTTATTGGGTCTAATCTTTTTGACCAAAATGGAAAGTATCTCAAGGTGTATCTATACAGCATATTCAAAGGCTATCCCAAATAGAGCTATCAAAAAGATAAATCAGATTATATTTGGAGAAATAAAATTCATTGTTAAGAGAGCAGCTATAACCAAAGATTTTAAAGATGGAGGCCTACCAGCTATATATTTTATAAATAGGATCCAATTAATTGACAACTAACAATTAATTGGTTAAAGTATTTTCTGAAGAACAATAACTTTTGGTATCATATCCCCAGTGAAATATTTAAGAAACTGGGAGGTATACAATTTTTACTTAAATGTGATTTCACTATTCAGAGACTCCATATGAAGTTATCCATTTTTCACCAACAGGCCTTTTTATATGAGAAACTCCTATATAATCACAACTTCACCCCTCATAGTACACCGATATGGAATAACAGATATATTACGGTAAAAAACAAATTGTTGTATAACGAGAACTGGATGAAGAAGGGTATTTGGTTGGTGACTCACTTAGTTGATAGTAGTGGCTGTATCATGAGAATTTCTGCCTTAGGTATGGTTTAATTGACAACTACTAATAAATATATTCAAATCTATAACTAATGCTATCCCCGACTCCTTTGTCTATCTAATTAAAGGAATTTTTGCAGATTCTACTTATATCACCCCTTGTCTCCTACAACTTTTAGTTGCAGGCTTTGACTTTAATGGAGTCAAATCTCCGAACAAAACAATTAGAAATCTCATATCCTATAGTTTCTTACAGAAACTCAATTGCACGAATCTATTCGAAAACAACTATTCACAGGTTGCTAACTAAATATTTGAAATTCCCTTTAACTCCCAAAGCAATATATATCCAATTTAAGTTTAAATGGAGTATATCCTTCCAGTGAAATGTTACAACAACGTTTAGCAATTGAATCCAATAGATGTGTATTTTGTGATGAAATTGAAACTACTAATCATTTATTTTTCCATTAACACATTTTGGCTTCATGTACATGACTGGCTTTACCCAAAAGTTCCTCTACTGGAAGTATTTTCTCAAAAAGACATTGTTTATGGACTTGTCATGGACAACAGCAAAGATGACTTTCTGGTTAATAACGTTCTTATTCTTGGAAAATTCTATATACACTAAAGTATATGAAAGTGAAACCAAGGTTTTAAGTATTTCATAATGAGTTTTGTTATTGTATGAAAGTCCTTCAGGTTATGAAAAATCTAAATGCATTGGTACTTGTTAGCTTGATCGAAGAACATGAATTGCAACAAAAGCCCTAGCTCTTTAATAGAAATGAAAATGTAAACTTGAAAATGCAAATGCAATTCCCCAATAGCATTACCACTTTCCACATTTCCAATTCAAATGCAATCCGTCAGTCCTCTCATCAAGGCGGGTCTTTAGTTTGGACCTCACTTCCGCCTTCAGTCACTTAGAATAGTGCTAGCTATAGCTAGCAGTGCGTCCAGTGCGCTGGGAGGTAACCACTTTGAATATTTGACAGCAACCTAATTTTGCCATTAACAGAGGTTCGCGACAGAACAGAGAAAGTATGTATTGCAGAGTAGGTCTACTCCATTTCTGGCACCGACGTGGACGTGTCTCCCGCACCAGCCAAGCCTATGCCATTGCTGCAGAGATGAACACTCAGTGTGGCTAACTCTTGAAAGAAAAATGAGCAACCTCACCTTAATAAAATTGTCCAAAACAAGCGCAAAACTACCTATGGGCACATATTTATAATACAACATTATTAAAACTAGAGGTGTGAACGTTTATGAAAACATTTAAATCTTTTCCAGAAGAAATTTGCAGCGTTTATAATGCACCTTCTAATTAAATAGCTTTGTCCAATCTAAAGTGGTACAATCCTGCCTTCATATTATCACCCATATACCATATTGTGCTATACATTTATTATTCAGTATGATTCTGATAATTAATATTGTGTAAACATGCACGTGAAAGTTGAAAATAATGCAGTTATGCCCACAGCAAGCGTTCAGCTATATGGCTGTCCTGCTTCTCTTCGTTTCAGCACTGTCATTGTGATAATTCGAGAGAGATTTTAATAAAAATACTTATTTTAATAAATGCAAAAACATAGAAGTTGCTGCACAAAAATATGACTAAGGACTTGCAAAATAGCAGCTCCAAATACGAGTTGGTAAATGGAGCAAGACACTAAACGAGGAAGTGACATCCTAGCTAAAGACCCGCCTTAATGAGAGGACTGACAGATTGCATTTGAATTTTCATGTTCTGTCCCAAAGAGTGCGTGGTGACTTGAAAATGCAAATGCAATAGATTCTTAGCGCTGATTCGCGTATTGCGTTTGAATATTGTCCACTGCACAGTGTAGTACTGAAGATGAAGTCTGAAAATGCAATGGCAAATGCGATTTCCTTTTCATTTTCAAATTGTTTGACAACTGCATTTTAATTTTAATTGTGACATAAATAATGCTTGCACAAATGGAAAATGAGGATACATTTTTTATATTGCTTTTTAATTTTCAAGTTTGAATTAACGTTTGAATAATGTCCGCAGTTTGGCGGGGTAGGACTTTGAAAATGTAATGTCAAACAGCTTTTGCATTTGAATTTTAATATTGCCACAGAATGCCCATTGGAGCCTTTGAAAATGCAAATGCAAATGGGATGATTGCATTTTCAATTACATTTAGTCTCAAATAACACAGACAAATGTGGAAAGTGATAATGCTATTGGGGAATTGCATTTGCATTTTCAAGTTGACATTTTCATTTGAATAAAGTCCCTTATGGGCTTCCATACTTTGTGGTGTACGTGGCTTGAAATATTTCGCTGCATGCACGTGCACTGTCAATAAGCTTTGGACGGTCGGCAAGATCACATGTGTTTTTACTGAAACCATGCCACTCACTCTCAATGAAAGCTACAGCGTGCATAATAGCCTTTGAGAGCAAAAAACAATGGTTGGCACACCCACTATACCTGAAGGGCTCGTGAGTGGAGGCGGATCTCCGCACGATTTTTTTTTTGTGATTTCATGATTTCTTTTGGAAATAATACTTTTCATAATGATAAACTAATAATGTGACCCGTAAAGAACAACAGAGAACATTATTAGGAAAAACTAGATAATAAGATAAAGCACACAAATGAACATTGGACCCACTGTTTTCAATCACTTTGGTACCTTCGGGTTGTTTTGGGTATCCGTACTGGCATTGTTTTTTTTATCTTTTGGGTTGTTTTCGGTCCTTTTGGGCTGTTTGGGGTATCTGTTGCTTTGGGTACTTTTGGGTTGCTTTGGATATCTCTACTGTGTTGCATTTGGTACTTATGGGTTGTTTGGGGGTACTTTTGGGTTGTTTTTGGTATCTGTACTGTGTTGTTTTGCGTACTTTTGGGTTGTTTTGGGTATCTGTACTGTGATGATTTTGGGTTGTTGTGGGTACTTTTGGGTTGTTTTGAGTATCTGTACTGTGTGGTTTTGGGTACTTTTGGGTGGTTTGGGGGTGCTTTTGGGTTGTTTTTGGTATCTGTACTGTGTTGTTTTGGGTACATTTAGGTTGTTTGGGATATTTGTACTGTGTTGTTTTGGATTGTTTTGGGTACTTTTGGGTTGTTTTGGGTATCTGTACTGTGTTGTTTTGCGTACTTTTGGGTTGTTTTGGGTATCTGTACTGTGTTGATTTTGGGTTGTTGTGGGTACTTTTGGGTTGTTTTGAGTATCTGTACTGTGTGGTTTTGGGTACTTTTGGGTGGTTTGGGGGTGCTTTTGGGTTGTTTGGGGTATCTATACTGTGTTGTTTTGGGTTGTTGTGGGTTCTTTTGGGTATCTAGTGTGTTGTTTTGGGTACTTCAGGCTTGTTTGGATTATCTGTAGTGTTGTTTTTGGGTACTTTTGGGTTGTTTTGAGTGTCTGTACTGGGTTGTTTTGCTTATTTTTGGGTTGTTTGGGGGTATCTTTACTGTTGTTTGGGTACTTATGGGTTGTTTTGGGTGTCTGTACTGTGTTGTTTTGGGTACTTTTGGGTTGTTTTGGGTATCTGTACTGTACTGTTTTTGGTTGTTTTGGATACTTTTGGGTTGTTTGGGGTATCTGTACTGTGTTGTTATGGTTATTTTTTGTTTGTTCTGGGATCTTTTGGGTTGTTTGGGGTGATTAGTATGACCCCAAAAATTTGTGGCATTAAAAAAAATTAGAGTTAACTTTGATAGCCATAGTTTTTAGCTATTTTTAGCAAAATATTATTTCTGGCTTACTATACAGTATGGTAGTATGAGTATTGAGACATAGCAGATCTCTCTCTACAAACCCGCAACAAATTGTAAGTATTGGTAAAACAGCAATCTTATATTCGCGAGTCTAAAATATCTAAATGGAGAATAGAGTGAGGCAATTCTCTTCCGGAACGGTCAGTGGGAGGAGTGTCATGTCTCCATAAAATGCTTGTTACATTCTGTGGATCTTGTTCTGTTTTTAAAAAACGAAATGTAACCAACATGTAACTAAATTGCTTTATATTGATAACATTACATTACATTGTTATACAATTAAATGGCATTATTCTGTGGAGGTCAGAGATCATTGTTGATTCAATTAGTCTTGTTTTCTAATGTCAAATTGAATTTGATACAATTGATAATGGGTATTAAGTGTTGTCTAAACTGTTGTCTAATAACCCCCCCCCCTCTCTCTCTTGCTCTCGTACCACTCCACTCAATTCAGATCCCCTTTACCCGCATGGAACAGGAAGTTTTTGCCCCAAGACAGATGATGGAAGCTGTGATGTCGCACCCTTGCAACAGAATTTTATCTACTTTGGAAACATTTACAGACAGATCTACGTGCGTGGATACAAAATAAGAATATTATACATTATTTATTTAGAAGTATTTTTATATTTAGTCTATGAACTTATTAACTATAATCGTTGCATATTTAAAGTACAGAATGACAATTGCGGTGTTCTAATTTCTCCAGGTAAACAATAATGGCCACCTGACCTTTGACCAGCCATGGTTTAGTTACTTGCCTTATCAATTCCCTGCATATGCCTTCAGAGATCTCATCGCTCCGTTCTGGGCAGATTTGGACAACAGGGTAAATGGTCAAATATCCCACCAACAGTACACCAATGGAAGTGTTGTCCAACACGCCACAGAAGATATCAACCAGTACTTCCCAAATCTAAATTTTTCTGCTGAATGGGTCTTTGTGGCAACATGGGATAGAGTGGCATACTTTCCCATATCAGGAACAGTGAGTCATTTGTTCATGTATTTACTTTCTGCAAGCAGAATATTGTAAATTGTAGTTGTCTTGACTGCATTTGAAGTGTATTTATTTTAAACACTATAAACAAACACATTGGTGGGAAACAGGAATTGAAAACTCAAAAATAACTATTGCCTCTTTCACATTTTGCAGGAAACAACTTTTCAAGCAGTTTTGATTTCTGGTGGTGAAATGGCGTTCATTTTATTGAATTATGGGACAATTGCTCCAACAAATCTCACAAAACAGGTTAGCACTAAGAATATGTTGGCATTGGTTTGGAAAGGTGATTGTATAACATGCATTTACATTTATGGTAGATACAAACATGTAATTGCAGATTAGTTAAATGTGAAATGTTTATACTGATGACTGCTCGCAAAAGTTGTAAGTTGTTGCTGCTCTGAAACATGCTGAAATTTACTTAACTTTTAAGTAAACATTTTTTAATGAAGGTTCATATGTGCAATTGTTGTGTTGGTTGGTTCCAGGGGACTGTGGAATTGGAGGAGACATTAAGATAATTCTTCCATAACCTTTTTCTGAACATAATTTGATTTGGACTTGTTAGGATTTGTCATGAAAAGAATATCAAAGAGGTACATTGATTATCTAATTAACTTGTAAATCTCAAAATGTATTTTATTTTTCTCTTTTTTAAGGCTGGTTATGACACCATCAACTCCAGTTACTATTTTTCCATCCCCATATTATCCATCAACCAGAGCAGCAATGTTAATGTTGCAGGTCGCTGGGCCTTCCGGACAGACCTGGGATCAAATGCCTGTACTTTTAATGGTAAAAGGTTTCAGAAATATTTATTTCGATGTTTGTATAAGAGCCACTCCCCATAAATAGCAGCATCTCATTGACACGTTCAAAGATTTAAGGTGTGACCGAACATTCCACTGCTTTTCTTCCCCAGGCTCCTCTGTTCAGCTAGGTGATACTTTCTGGACTGACAACACCTGCAATCAGAGGTGCAGGTGCCTGGCTGGAGGCCTCACGTGCCAAAGCCAGCCTTGCTCCTTTTCACAGATTTGTCGACGGGCAGCTTTTCAGTACTCCTGCCAGACGGTGCCGCGTACCACCTGCACGGTTGCCGGTGACCCCCACTACTACACGTTTGATGGCAGTGTGTTCCACTTCCAGGGGACCTGCACCTACGTGCTCTCTGAACAGTCTGGTGGTGGTCTGCCGTACTACAGAGTAGAGGGCAAGAATGAGAACCGAGGCAGTACACGGGTGTCTTGGACACGCCTTGTCAAAGTGTTTGTCTATGGCGAGAGCATTGAGCTGGTCAAGGGGGAGAGAGCCAAAGCAAAGGTCAAAGAGTAATAAGATTCTTCTTTTTCACTGCTTGAATACATTTTTTTGCCTGATCTGCCCTTTTCATAATGTGTTGAAATATACTTGGCCTTTAAAAAGTGAGATGGAATTCCAAACCTCAACAAATGTATCTTGTTTCTTTTCAGATTAACGGCAGTTTGGTTTCCGCTCCATTCTCCCTCAGCAATGGGAACGTCCAGGTATACCAATCAGGTTTCTCCATAGCTGTCAGCACAGACTTTGGCTTGCTGGTCACCTACGACGCAAATCACTATGTCAGGATCAGTTTGCCCAGTGATTACCAGAACGCCACCAGCGGCCTCTGTGGAGACTTCAACAACCTTCCACAGGACGACTTCCGCACCCGTGAGGGCCAGGTTGTGAGCTCCGATGTCGAGTTTGCCAACAGCTGGAAAGCAACAGATGACGAAGACCCTGGCTGTGACGTCGGATGCGGGGGTCTGAGCTGTGCAGCATGTACCCCAGCACAGATCAGTGTCTATGGCAACACCTCCTATTGTGGTATTCTCCAGGACCCCTCAGGACCTTTTGCCCCTTGCCACCGACAGCTGCCCCCACAGACCTATGTGGACAGCTGTATGTATGACCTCTGTGTGGGGGAAGGGTACCTGCCCATCCTCTGTCAGTCCCTCAATGTGTATTCCACCCAGTGTCAACAGCTTGGTATTCAACCAATAAGTTGGAGGAGACAAGGGTTTTGCGGTAAGCAAGACCTTCAGCTAGAATAGATGTTTTTGGTATATTTGTTTCTATGTCCCATCCTTATCTGTGTTTTTATTGCATGTCTTTTCCGTGTCCTTTCACAGAAATCCCTTGCCCAGACAATAGCCACTTTGAAGCCATGGGGACAGGCTGTCCTTCTACTTGCACCAATCTCATAGCCCCTGAGGATTGCCCCATCCCTAGGCAAGAGAGCTGCATCTGCAACAATGGCTCTGTCCTCAGTGCTGGCTTGTGCGTGCCTTTTGCCCAATGTGGCTGTACATTTGAAGGGCGTTACTATAGCTCTGGGCAAACTGTCATACTTGACCAAGACTGCGGAAGGCGCTGTACTTGCGATAGTGGCTCTATGACTTGCTCCTCCCATGGTTGTGGCCCGCAAGAAGCCTGCAGAGTGGAAGACGGAGAGCGAGGGTGCCGGCCTATTAGCTATGCTACATGTTGGACAGAAGGATCCCGGTCGTATCGTACCTTTGATGGCCTGGTGTTCCAGTACCCAGGGGCATGTATGTTGACCCTTACCAGGGTTATGGGAGCGTCCCCACACCCTCACTTCACTGTGGCAGTAGAGAAGGTGCCCAGAGGCCAGCAAGACTTTGGCAGAGTGCTAAAGTTTGAAGCCGAGGGAACACAGGTGTCCATTGAGATGGGAAATAGCAGCATAGTCCAGGTTGGCAACTACATGTTTATTGTGTTTATTCAGATACCAGCTGAATAGAATGCATAATGTTATGTTGTACCCACCATTACGTTTGCGTTTTATGTTTTGGGATTCTTTCGATTGGCAACTTTAAAGCAGACTTAGTATTAACTTTGGCCATCAGTTACCCCCTCACTGTCTTCTTATTTAACTTTCTTGAATTCCCTTTAGGTTGATGGCCAGAAAGTCCTACTGCCCTTTAGCACAGAGTCCAATCGAATTCGCATCTACCACAGCAGTGTCTACAGCATTGTCCTCGACACATCGTTTGGCGTAACCGTTCAAACCGACTGGCCTCACTTTGTGCGTGTTACTGCGCCTGGCGTCTACAATGGTTCCCTCGGGGGACTTTGCGGAAACTACAATGGCCACCAAAACGACGAATTCATAACACCCAACGGTGTCCAGGTCAACAGCTCCCAGGCCTTTGGGGACAGCTGGCGAGATGGCTCCCTCTCAGCACATTGTGTGGAGAGAGAGGATGTGTTGCCACCCAGCACCGGTCAGAACACGAGCCAATACTATTCCAACCAATCCTGTGGCATCATGGCATCCTCCGATGGGCCGTTTGCCACTTGCCAGATCAGATTTGACCCAAGGGAGCGGTTGGAATTGTGTGTGGTGGACCTGACAGCTGCAGGGGGGGCAGAAAAGGTGCTGTGTGAAGCTCTTCGAGGGTATGCCTTACTCTGCCAACAGAATCACATCTCTGTAGGTGACTGGAGAAACGCAACTGGCTGTGGTAAGCACTTATCGTTTTTTAATTTTAAATACATTACAAATAAATCCTGAAAGTAACTTACAAATTTCAATTACAATTGTTGTGAAATCTGGATCCTCCCACCCCAGAGCAAACCTGCCCAGAAAACAGCCACTACGAGGTGTGCGGCAGCTCCTGCCCGGACTCCTGCCCCAGTCTGTCCTTCCCCTTCTCTTGTGCTGCTGTGTGCCAGGAGGGCTGCCAGTGCAACGGCGGCTTCCTCCTCAGCGCCGATCAGTGTGTGCAGCCCACTGGCTGCGGATGCCACTACAATGGGCATTATCGTCAAGCTGGCGAGCGGTTCTGGGACGGCGAGGGGTGTCAGAGCCTATGTACATGTAATGGCATGACTGGCGCCGTGCAATGCTCCCCATATGCCTGTTCACCCCAGGAGTCCTGTCGTGTGGTGGAGGGTGAATACAGTTGCCATCCCAATCCACACGGCTCTTGCTCTGCCTCAGGGGATCCCCACTACCTCACCTTTGATGGACAGGCTTTTGACTTCCAAGGTGCTTGCCGCTATACACTGGCAACACTGTGCAATTCTACTGGAGAGCTTCACCCGTTCCAAGTGGAGGCCAGAAATGAGGCATTGGTAGGGTTATCAGTTTCTGTGACAGCCGAGGTGTTTGTTGCTGTGATGGGTCACAAAATCTCCCTCTCACGTCAAGGACAGGGTGTGGTGCAGGTAAGAGAATAAACAAGTTCTGTCAGAATGCCTTATTAGTTATTTGCAATGCAGATCTACAAAAAAGAGATAAATCTTGAGAATTTACTGAGGCAGCTCCTGTGACTTTGCAGTTCTATCTATTGATAAATATGCAAAACGTTCCATAGATTTTCCATAGGTCTTCGTAGCAGTGAGCTTCCAAAAACCCATGCCTGGAATGAAGGTCACGATTCCTGTAATTGTACATTTGTTTTCTCTTTAAGGTGGATGGTGTGAATAGTAACCTACCTCTTGTTCTAAATGGAGGTGGAGTGTCAGTGTATGCAAATGGCCTTCACACTGTTATCAGCACATATTTTGGCCTTGGTGTCAGTTATGATGGCTGGAGTACAGTATACATCTCTGTGCCCTCAAACTACAGGTGGGTGTACCGGGTGCCCGAACTGTCCTCTTAAAGTCAGTATCTGATCTTCTTTCAAACCACATTGTAATGGCCATTTAAAGCCATCCTTGTTAAAGCTATTGATGATTAAGTGTACCTCAACAATGTTTTGATCCTAAATGCATTTCACATCATTAATATAGTGGACAGACATGTGGGCTGTGCGGGAATTTCAACGGCAATCGGAATGACGACTTCATCACCCCTTACGGAGTTACAGTAACGTCTCCTACCGAGTTTGGAAACTCTTGGAAAGTTCCAGGCAACCTCACCTGCACTGACGGATGTGGAGCGTCCTGTCCACCCTGCAGGGATGAAACTGTGGCCCGTGCCCAGTGTGAGACCATCATAGAGGCAGAGGGGCCCTTCAGTTTTTGCCATGGAGAGGTGAACCCAGCACCTTACTTCAGTGACTGTGTGTTTGACACATGTGTGTCTGGCAGCAGAAGCCAGGAGGTGTTGTGCAGAGCTATTCAGACCTATGCCAGTGCATGTCAGTCTGCCAACATGAGAATCTACCCCTGGAGGCAAAACAGCTCTTGTGGTGAGTGACAAAGAGACAAGCTTTTAAATATGTTAAATCTATTGTTGAGGTGACTTGCATTTATAGTTACTTACATAGTGTGAATGTATAAACGTCACATTAAAGTCATTACATCTTCAGGCCAATATATTTCCTGTACTGCATGGTTTTGGGATTAACACGTTAATGACATGCTGATTATACTGTATAACTCCCATCTGTTTGATTGCAGCGATTGAGTGCCCAGCCAACAGTCACTATGAGCTGTGCGGGACAGACTTCGGACGGACGTGTACCAGCGGTGTAGACGGCAGCTTTGAAAATACGTGCTCTGAGGGCTGTTTCTGTGATCAGGGTCACTACAGGAGTGGGACGCAGTGTGTTCCTGTACAGAGTTGTGGCTGCCAGTACAATGGACTCTACTATAAGGTGGGTCTTCTCCCTGCTATTTGAATACTACATAACATAGCCAGCAGGAGCCAGGACTTTTGGTACTTGGTTGTGATTAAACTGAAAGTTCTTATAACGACCGCAAGTGAAACTAATTTTATTATCGAGTTAAACAAAGAAAGGAGTTTATCTTTATCTTCTTTCCAGTCAACGACATGGCAGCCACTTAGTTATTTTGGCTACTGAAAAGTGGAATGAATCTTGTAATGCACATCAATTGCCTGGAATTTTTTATATTAATTAAACAATGCATACCATACATGCCTGTAATCTTTGCTAATAGTTTTACTTAGCTTTCAGTTTCATCTTTACTCACACGTTGTCTTTTAAAAGTGAATAGGTTGGGCTAAACAGCCAGGAACAGGCTTCTCTGGATCCTCTCTTTTAGCTGGCTTTTCCTGTCATGTCACTTACCATGATGTATCTTTGTTTTCTAAATTAAAATGTTTTAAACTTTTACTCACAACGTACACAGCAATGTAGTAATCATAATCAGAAAAGGTATTCTTCAGCTTTAGCACAAGCCTAATATAACTTTTTACTACTTGTTCCATATTACGGGTTTGGGTTTCTGTCTTGAAGTGGTACCCTTTTTTTGTAGTAAATATTTTTCTGTTGATGAGTTCGCTAACTTGTAGTGAATTTACAGCGCTTAAATGTTTATAAAAAATTCTTTTCCTCAGGCAACTAAAAGAATTACGCAAAATCAGTCCACATTATGTTTATTCAAACATTTTTATTTAAACTTCCCCTTTGTTACATTGTTCAATTCCCATGTCTCTATTTTATATTTATTGCATCATAATTTGTATATTGTGCTGTTTTTACTGTATATGTATTGTACGGTGACCTTGGGTGTTTAGAAAGGCGCCTATAAATGTAATGTATTATTATTATTATTATTTTTATTATTATTATTATTATTATTATTATTATTATTATTATTATTATTATTATTATTAATAATAATATTTTTACAGATTGGCGAAGTGTTTTGGATGCCAGGTTGCTCGCAACGCTGTAAGTGCCACTCGCCAAACGACCTGCGCTGTACGGCCACATCATGCAACCCCCAGCAGGATTGTACCATCACAAACGGTCGTATTGGCTGCTTCGAAACCTTCTCCACCTGCACTGTGTGGGGTGACCCACATTATGTTACCTTCGATGGAGCCCTCGCCCATTTTCAGGGCACCTGCTCCTACATCGTTGCCCAGACCTGTTCCAGCAACTCCAGCGATGCCTTGAACTTCCGTGTGGTGGCCACCAACAATCACCGTGGCAGCAACCGTGTTTCTTTTGTCTCTGTGGTGGACGTTTGGTTAAGGAGAGGAGGAGAGGAGGCCCACATCAGAATCGGACAGAGCAAAAGAGTCAAGGTTTGAGATATAGGTCGTTTTTTTTATTTGTTCATTAAAAAATAAATATTATTCCCATTCGTCTCACGGAATCCTTTGAATTCTTCTGCAGGTTGATGATAGTGAAGTATCCATCCCCTCCTCTTTGGGCTCTCTGGCAGGGCTGGTGCTTGACGCAGGATATGTAGTGATCAATTCCAGTGAGCTGACTGTCCAATTTGACGGCCACAGCCAGCTACTGGTAACGCTGGGCCACAGCCACTATGGCTCCGTTTGTGGCATGTGTGGAAACTTAAACGGAGACCCTGAAGATGACAAAGTCTTACCAAATGGTACAGCAGCACTGTCTGACAATGTCTTTGGCGAGGGTTGGAAGGCAGACGAAAGCCAGCCAGGGTGAGTTTTGGAATTCCAATAGTGTTCACAAAATACAAACATGATAAATGGTCATTCTTTTAAAAAATGTGACTTTCATTCAGTAATTTAGTCATTGTGAAAATGTGTATACCAAATCTGCTAGCATTAGAAAATGCCCATGTCCCTAATTGTTTGTCTTTGTATGCTTCTCTAGATGTGGGGCCACAGATATTCGTGATGGTGGGGAGGACTGTCCTTTCAGAGAAGATTTTTCTGTTCTCTGTAGCATCATCACCAATACCAGTGGTCCATTCAGCGCCTGCCACATGCACTCTGATCCACAGCCCTACTTCATTTCCTGTGTATACGATCTCTGTCTCTACACACCGGCCAATGGGATGCTGTGTTCTGCTGTCTCAGCCTATGAGAGGACGTGCTCTGTCGTTGGAGTGAATATTTCAGAATGGCGCTCTGATTTGCTGTGTGGTATGTATCAACTTCTAAGCTGGGTTGTATGTTTTGTCAGTGATCTACAGCTGGAGTCAACTTTTAAACTCCTGAAACCCATCCGGTGATTCTAAGTTTTTTGCCCTCTTGTTTGCTCTTTTCTCCAGCTGAGTCCAACCCCTGTGATCAACTGGACTGCACCGATGATGAGTGGTGTGGAGAGCAGGATGGGGTCTACGGCTGCTTCTGTGACGAGAACCAACAACGGCCCAACAACTACAGCTACGGTAGGAACTGTCCCTTTTGGGTTACTTGACTATATAAATGCATTCACTGTTTGAATGGACTCGATTCCTTATTCTTTCAAATTAGCCTTACATCTATCTCTCTTCCTCATAGACTCATCCACCAAATGCTCCAGCAGTTCAGGTACCATGTCTCTGTCACGCTGTCAGCTGTTTGAGGCTGGCTTCCCTTCTAGTGTCCTGCATTTGGCTGACCCCGCGTGTAACGGCACACTTCAAAACGGACGTCTTGAGTTCCACTTTGACAACGACAAGAATATTTGCGGGACAGTTCTCACGGTACAGTTTTAATGGTTTGCTCCAACTGATTTGTAGCTAGTCATGTTTATTGTTCTAAAATAAAGCCTTAGAGTTTATCATAATTACAACTGTAACACACCAGACAGAGTAAACCTTATGTTTAATTATCTATGTTTAAGTTTTAGGTGATCTATAGGATATAATTTTAATTACATTTAGGGTGATATTATTTAGAACTCTGAAATGTCCTGTTGTTTGATGCTACTGTCTTTGGCCAAACCACCCATAGAGCAATGGCACCCACTTCTTCTACGAGAATGTCATCCAGGGTGACATAGACCCTAATGAGGAAGTCATCAGCCGACAAAGAAGTATCAATCTGCGCTTCTGCTGCGAGTACCCACTGGACCAATCTTTGTCCATGCCCATAGGCCTCAATGCCTTGGAGAAGTCAGTCAAATCGCTTCACCTTAACATAGCATTTGTAATTTATTTTTCCTTGCTTGGTCATTATTCATTAATGTTCATTGTTGCCATTGCCTCTCCATAGCACTGTAGTCAAGAAGCTGCCACTGGGGCACGGCCTCTACCGTGTGCGTATGATCCCCTACCAGGATGCTGGTTTCCGTTTCCCGTTGTCTGGTGACAGTGTTAACGTGGAAGTGAACCAGAGGGTGTACATTGCTGTGCACACGGAGGGAGTTGACAGCCGACAGCTCTCTGTGATAATCGAGTCCTGTTGGGCCAGCCCTGTTAATGACGCTAGCTCCCCTGTCCGCTGGAATCTCATCACCGCAGAGTAATGAGATGGGGATTAAGCATCTTTAACTTCATTTATTGATGATCAATTTATCAATATTCATGCATGTATTTTTTTTTACCATAACAGCCTACGCGATTGAGATTTATATAGGACATATGGAGTTATATCGCTTTTTTACCCTCTTTAAAACTCATTTTAAACCCAACATCACTTTTTTCTTACTACCTCCGTCTCCTCCAGGTGTCCTAGCCCAAAGGACAGTACAGTGCAACTCCACGAGAATGGTCTGTCAACCACCGCACGCTTCTCCTTCCAGATGTTCACTTTCCACAACACCTCCCATGTCTACCTCCACTGCCAGGTCCACCTGTGTCTTCTGGAAGACCACAACTGCGGCGCTGTGAGTAACTATTCGTATGGTTTACAGTTGTGGCAAATGCTCAAGCCACATTATTGAATTAAAGGCGGAATATTGTTATTAGTAGGGCTGGGACGATGGATCGATGTATCATGCATTGAATGTATAAACAAACATCGATGGACGAAAGAAACATTGATTTTTAACAGAGATCTTGACTGACTTGAAAAAAGAGCACTAGAGAAAAATAAATCACAACCGAGTTTTGGAATAAACAATCTATATTTACCTGTAGTACAATGTGTACAATTAATAAGTAATTCTTCTACACACCTAACGATTAATCTAACGATTATTTTTTTCTGTTAGTCAACTAATCTAAGGATTATTTTAAAGATTTGTTTTGTACTTGATTAATATAACATCTATGCACCCGTCTATAACCATTAAACCTTATTTATTATTTATTTGTTGACACCGTCACTGTAAGGATTATCAAGTTTATTTTTTTTTTGTGTTTTGTGTTTTTAGTTTTTTTGTGATTTTGGTTTTGCTCGTGTAAAGCACTTTGTGACTTTTGTCTGTGAAATGCGCTATACAAATAAACTTTACTTACTTACTTACTTACGTATTGGTTTTAGGTAGACTCAATTATTTATAAAATAAACTTATGCCAAAATATGTTCTAAAATTTAAAATCATGTGAATCCACTCCACTTTCATTGCGTTAGAATATCCAACTCTCTGAAAATCCATACCAGGTTTTGCTCATTACCTTGCAGTGAATCAACGTTTGCCTCTCGAGAAGGCAACCGGCCGATAAACAGTTAAGGTTCGCCTGAGTCTGAAGCCTGGTTTATACTTCTGCGTGAGCGTGTGAGCGTACGTAAACGTTCATTTGGCGCTTACGTTCGCACAGTAGTTTGCCTACAATAAAACTAAATAAAATGAATTATTATTATTATTATTATTATTACTTAAATACTTCAACGTAAGTTTAACAGGCCCACTAGGTGGCAGTGTTGCATTCAGTAATCCAGAATGTACAGAAAACCGTAGAAGAAGCACAGACAGGGAAACTCCCGTTTATGACCCGCGACAGTATAAGCAAAGAGACGGAAGGTTGCTCATTGCTTTTCATATTTCCTTATATCAAGTCAAATCAGGTTTATTTATAGAGCACGTGTAAAACAAGCAGAGCTGACCAAAGTGCTGCTCAATACATTCACATACAGTTTATCAAACACGGTTCATCGGTGAGCTACGCGTTCCCTGAAACCCCTTCTCTGCGAAGCTACGTAGAGACCTTTATGTGCTCCTTTGCAGAAGTATAAACCAGGCTTTAATTGCGATGCGTCGAAGCACATGAGACAAATCAACGTATTTTTTAAAATCGACTTGAATCGACTCGTCGACGAGTTGCCTCAGCACTAGGCACACCCAAGCACTGAGCGTAGCAGTAGCCAGAAAACCAGTGCGCTAGACACCAAAGTTGAGTTCAACAGCGTCCTAATTTTTTAAAAACAAAAATGCCGTTGGATGTCTGGAAATAAATATAATCAAAACGTGAACATGACCAGAAATTTGCGCTTGGTTCTCCGCAAGGTAGGGCGCAGAGGATAGTGCATACACCAGGGGAATTGGCTCTGGTTGATATGCACACTTCTACACATGCAACCATTTGAACAGTAGGCTACACGCGCCGCAATAGCAACTATAGTATAGGATATATGATAATAATAATAATAATAATAATAATAATAATCATCTGTATAATATATCAAGAGGGCAGTGCTGATGTTTATGGGGAACCGTAACTGATGTTAACTGCAGTGTAAATTTTGACAGGCATTTTTAATTTAGTTTAATCTTTATGGCTTAGGCCTACTGAAAATTGTAGTTAGGTTAAAGTCTAATTTTCGTATTTCATTTTTGTTTCGTTTTAGTCAAGATTCAGTCAGTGGTAGTCAGTTTTCGTTTTAGTCAAACTTTCTTCAATGTTTTAGTCCTGACTCCTAAGGGGAATTAACATAAATGGCTCTGGTTTATATGCACACTTGTACACATGCAACCACTTGAACAGTAGTCTAAACGCAGCACCCTACGCAACTATCAAGAGGGCAGTGGCTGATGTTAACCATAACTATCTTATGCAATCTGGCTAAACTTAATGATGAAGTGCACCGCTCTGAGGTGTCACTGCACAAAGCGAGAGCAGACACTATGACACGTAACGTTAAGCTTTCATAATGTTATCGAATCGGTCATAATTTATACTTACCATTTCCTTGGTAGACACTGCAGGGTTTTAGCTAGATTTGGAGCTCTCACAAGGGTACGTTAATTTGTTCAAATAATACTGTAATGGCCTGGCATTTGCTCAAAATTGCGCGGACATATACACAGACTCAGAGCAGGGAAAATAATCATTAAATGAGAAAGATGCATGAAGGCAGGGAGAATTTGTTATGCAATTAAATTAATGGTTAAAAGGAAAACAACCAAATGCCTTTGAGACAGCAACTTTGCTCTATAGGTTGTCCGCCAGAACAGAGCCAGCTATTTCGTCTCATCTTAATTCGTCAGGGCATCGTGAACAGAGATTCCGTCTTCATTTTCGATGTGAATATTTTTTCATTTACGTTGTAGTTACAAATTAGTCATGAAAAAAAGGTCGTCGACGAATACTTTCAGTCAAAAATTGTGTTGGCAAAAGCAACACTGGTTAACCGTAACCAGCTTATGCAAATGTTAAACTGAATTATGAAGTTAGCACCGCTTTGAGGTGAGTGTCACTGCAAAGCGAGAGCAGGCGCCACGTAACGTTACGTTATCCTAATGTTATCGAATCAATAAACATATAATTGACATTTAATGTTAACCGTGGCAGACATTGGGGTTTAAGGTTAGATTTGGAGCTCTCACAAGGTTACGTTAGCTTATTCAAATTGCACTGGAATGGCCTGGCATTTGCTCGAATTTGCGCGGACATACAAAGAGCAGGGGAATTCAGTACAGAAATATGCATGGAGACAGTGAGACTAATGGTTACAAAGGAAAACAACCAATGCCTTGAGACGGAAACTTTGATGTAGGTTGTCTGCCCGAACAGAGTCAGCTATTTCTTCTCGTCTTAATTCATCAGGGCATAATGAACAGAGATTTTGTCATAATTTTTGTTGTCAATTTTTTTTTTATTCACGTTCATTCAATTTAGTCATGAAAAAAAGCGTCGTCAACGAATACTTATATAGTAACCATTTTCCTTGCCAAAATTAACACTGGTTACAATATAATTAAAACGTTTTTTGTTTAGTTTTTTTGTATCGATGCATCCTACCCATGAGAGAAAAACGCATCGATGCTTTAAAAACTGATATCGTCCCAGCCCTAGTTATTATATTATAGTATAATTTATTAGATTTTTGCTAGAAAATGATTTTTCCTGGTCAGGAACATAACTATTAAGAATCTTAGAAATTAACGGATCTGAACTAAAATTGCAGTTAAACTGACTTAAATGTAAGCCTGGCTAATTAATTACTTTGATCTGAAGCGTTGCTACCCTGGTATCCCCCGGAGAAGTCGTAGGGACCTGTCCTACCATGACAGTGCTGACATCTCTGTGGGACCTCTTGTTCTGAGGGACAAACGAGGTATGCACATCTCAGTTAATTCATCAGATTATTACTCTTCATTCTTACAACCTTTTGCAATGCATTAACTACCTCAACTAAAAGAGCACATCTTTCCCCTAGATGCGTGGTCTCCAAAGCAGATAAGAGTGAGCGGGGCACCTGGACAGTTTGCTTCCCTGGTGACCTTGGCTTTGGGTTTCCTGGGTGTTATAACAATGGTGGTCTAGTGTCCGTTAGTCCATGCTTCCACACACACACACATACACACACACACACACACACACACACACACACAATTTACTCTTTATGCCAGCATACTAGTTTTTATAAAAAATCCATGCAAATCAGAAAATAGTGTAGTGGTGCTCTACTCCATTTGATTTTTTTTTTTTTTTACAGTGCTGGAATTTCGGGTGTTGGGTTTAAAAAATTTTGTTCGGTAATCAGCTTTTAGTGATGATGGGGAATTAAGTGATATATAACACATCATGTTTTTACTAATGTTGCAGCTTATTTAGTTCATGATGTTTCTTTTGCTGCACTTGTTTTATAAATGAGGGGATAATTCTAGTGTTTTCCTTATATTGTGACATTAGCGCAGGGTCATCTGTAGTGTGTTGATGCAGCAGTGGGGGCCGGGAAACAAGCAAACTAAAACGGGAATGTTAATTGTGGTCATTGGCCACAATGGGGTAATGCAGAGGAAATGTTTCAATTTGTCTGACCCTGCCACTTGGTTAACGATATAGCATTTTTGTTTTTCTGATGTTATTCAAGCTAATCCATTACATATATTGATTCTACGTAGCCTATGAATGATTCCTGTTTAGACATTTGCTCTGTTTCTGTCGAAATTTGGTCTTAAAACCGTAGTTTCTACAAGTGGGGTAATTTACGTTTGTTTAGCTCTACAATTAGTGTTTCTGATTCTTTGAACAGTGTTTTATCTAGATTAATCAATAAACGGAATGAATATTAATGAACGAATAAGTAACTGTATTGAAACTATATCTAGTTACAGAATAATATTAAAATAAGCA
The DNA here is from genome assembly GCA_026901105.3 of Galaxias olidus. Lineage (NCBI taxonomy): Eukaryota > Metazoa > Chordata > Actinopteri > Galaxiiformes > Galaxiidae > Galaxias > Galaxias olidus. The sequence goes on along the minus strand of JAPMUY010006840.1, from coordinate 22,564 downwards.
TTAACAGAGCATTTTAAGGTATTCCTCTTTCTTTATTTTACCTTTATTTAACCAGGCGAGTCACTTGAGCACCTGTTTTAATTTAATAGCAAATGCCTGGCCAAGAGGCAGAATACAGCCACAATTCAAAGAGATACAACTTATACATATGAAATAAACAGATAAAACAAACATTCATCATCATATAAATCTGAATAAACAGATTAAAAAAACATTTCATCATATAAATCAAAGTCACCATTTGAGATTTATTTGACAGGTTACATTTCTTATCTTTGACCTGACAGTACATAACGAAATTCCCACGGTGTCTTCACGGAAAGGTATGATTCTTTTTTTTTTTGTGAAAGTGTCTTAGTTTGGCTGGATCCGAATTCTTCAATAAAGTACATCCTATATAATGACTTTCACTATGTACTTTTCCTTAACCCCGAGGGAAAACGTCATGAGGTTAAGGAAAGCTATGAAGGAGAATTCATAAGGACTTAAGAAAAGACAATCGCGTTGCTAAAGGAGTCCGACTGCACTTACACTAAGCTACGTAATCATGTGACGGTTGTTTTCGTGGGTCGTTCGTGGAGAAACTACAACTACAATAGCCTATAAAACGCGCATCTAGGATCATACTTCACCCGTGCGTTGTCATCATGTTGTTTTTTGGCCTTTATATAGGCTAAACGTGGGCAAGGCGGATACATATATTAACCTACTTTATTACCAAGGTTGGAATTAAAAAGGGAATATGGGCTATCTGTCACAAAAGTTAAACGAAATATTTCACATTGAGAATGGTTGCTCACGTCCTAATACCCCTGTCAACTCATTGAAACCCAATTAATATGATTGTATGAAGCCTAATCGTCTAATGTATGCAAGTAATGCGTTAGACATACAAATCTGCTATTATAGTTACATATATGATTCTTAAGTTTGTTAACATGTTGCCATTTGAAAACATATAAACATATTAGCAAGATAGGGCATAACATCCCAGATAGCAAATGGAATCCGCACCGGAACCGGGCCAGATCTATCGCTGCATTCGGCGTGGATCCGTGTTAAGGATCTGCGCCAGTGTCCAAATGCACATCGGGCCAATGTGATCCGGATTACGGATGCGGCGCAAGAAAGGGCCAGGACTGGCCCAGCCTCTGCAATAATGCGTTTTTATCCGGAAGAAAAATAACATTGTAGTGAGCAAGAGAACATTTGGGTATAAGCGCAGAAGAAAGAGGGCATGAATGTTCACATGAGAGAAGGTGGGACATATAAGACAGATATTAAGACAAATTCATACCATGCTCCTCTTTTTTGATCCATTAGCAGCGTCCAATATCCACTTCTCAAACTGCTCCACCTCTTCCATTGTCCCCAATGGGAAGGAAACTTCTTCGGGCATTTCACTTGACACACCTGTGCTGTTTACCTTCGCTGCAAGGGCATTCATCCCGACAGCAATTTGGTTAATTTATTGCTTCATATTCTCAAGAAGACTAAGAATATGAAGTTGTGCAGCTGTAAAAAAACAAAAAAAAACAAGAGAGCAACAGACTGGATGTGATATACTGTAAGGTTTTGTTAGTCTCAATTAGAAAACCAAATAGACAAGAAGGTTGAGCCAAGCTTGAACAGGTCTCAAATATCTAAAGTTACCATGACAATGTTTACATTAGAAAGTAAAAGGACAAGAGTAAATAATCGAGCATACCACTACAGGGAATTGATTTATTCCCTAGCCTCGCTAGTCTGAATGTGGGTTGGAAACAGGTTTGTGCTGGTGTTGTAAAATCTTCATATCTCGGTATTGAAGCTACGTCAAATTCCCTGAATGAAGAGGGTACAGCTTTTGCCACTGGAGGAACACAGTGGCCTTCTTGAAGTAGAGATGGTGAGCCTATTTGAGTTAGCAGTTAGTAAAACCAGTGCTGACAAGGACAACAAAGTTCTCAATAAAACTTACCAAAGCTGAAGCTATTGTCGAGCTGGACACCCGGCAGGTGTCATTGGAGGAGCAAGGTGGTCTGGAGGTGGTGAACCTATTAAAGGTGGGAACGGTAGCAGTCAAGTTGAATTATATTGAGTTGAGTTGAAAACATATCACAACCTCAGACTCCAGATCTGAAGTGTCAAAATGTAGGTACTTGTTCAAAAACCGCCATGACTCCAAGTAATTATCTGAAACAAATGTTTTATATGAACACAATATGATTTCAATTGTATTATTCATATTTGTATTATTAGACACAATACAAAAAACGTAATTTACATACCACATGATTTCACAATTGTGCATTCATGCAGAGGCCAGCCTAACCCTGGTTGCTCTCTTTTTTGGACAGCCTTGTCAATTTGTTCATCCTTTGCATAATTTGGCCAGTAGACGTGCCCGTTCTCATACCACTCGTCTGGTACAAGAAAATCAGCTTTTGATAAAAGGCATTTGACGAGATGAAACATCCTGTCAGAAATAAAAAAGAAAACAACATAAAATTCATAACAAATATGCTCACACTCTGTAGTATCTGTTCGTACAGTCAGTCCACTAGCCTGTCATGCAAACAAGTCATACATGCGGACGAACATCTTAATAAAATGTACTCACACTATATGGTCAGTGAGTCACAGTTGTTTTGGTGCCCCGGTGGCTCATCGAGCTAAGGCACAGGTTCAATTCCGGCTTGGGCTCTTTGCTCCATGCCCCCCCCCCCCCCCTTTTTTTTTTGCCACAAATTCACTCCTGTTGGGTAAAATCATGCATTTCTGTTTGATATCTGATGTTTTGGCATTCTTGAATGGGCCTGATGTTTTAGATATTGTATATATCCTCAAGAAGTCTGAACTGAATGGATAAGTGAAGAAGTCAGACTTCTCTGAGAAAACTCTGAACACAACATAGACTCCATCCCAACTTTCCACTATGTTGTGTTTCTGACATATATGGTCTTCTATGACAAAAACATTGTCTCCTGTTGTTACTTTAATGGTCCATCGCTCAGTGTACATCTCATTGTATTGCGCTTTCACAAGCATTCCATTTGGGACCGGCCCAACAAAGTGAGTTTTTTTCAACAATGTGGACTGCAGATCACTACTTGCTGTTTGCTGTTCTGACAACCCCCGAAGGATCTGAGATATTGGACAATTTGGTTTTCTCACCAACTTCTTCAACTTGTTAAGATAATTTTTATGTGAAAATGCCAAAAAGGAATCCAAGCAACCGTGCTGTTCTACATCCTGGGAGAGATGAACCAAACCATGTACATTGTAGACAAACTGGTCTTTACCATAAAGTTCACCAAAATGGAGCACAAATGTTCTGAGCAATGTGTTTGCATATTGGTTGTGAGATGATGAGTGTTGGACTGACCAAGATCGAAATTCCAGAAAACAGCAGCAGGAAGTTGTTGTACATGTTGGGATCGATGAATGAAGTGTCGTGTCCCGCAGTTCTGAGAGACGACAGGACTAAAGGTATAGGCAAAAGCAAGCTTTAATCAATAAAGTAATCAATACAAAAATAATAAAGAAGAATACGATGAAATCCAAAAACATGCAGGTTAATCGGTGACTCTAAATTGCCCGTAGGTGTGAATGTGAGTGTGAGTTGTTGTCTGTCCCTATATGTCGGCCCTGTGATAGACTGGCGACCTGTCCAGGGTGTACCCCGCCTCTCGCCCTGTGTCCGCTGGGATAGGCTCCAGCCCCCCCCCCCCCCCCCCCCCCCCCCCCCCCGTGACCCTGTACAGGATAAGCGGTAAAGTTAATGGATGGATGGACGATGAAATCAAACGATAACAAAGGGCAAACACCACGCTGCACCAGTCTGCTGTTCTACACACAAACCCAGTCTATCGAATGCCGCCCTATGGGAGGGGTCTGTTATCCTTTTATACAGTGGTAGAATACAAGGTCATATGTCAACTGGATGGAGAGGAATCATTGGTTTAGACGATAGACCCTCCCTTGTTGGTGCGCAGGCTCAGTCCTAAGCCTCTAGGCACGTCTCTCCCATTGTTGTAGTCATATCAAATACATGCGTGCGCTGTAAGAGAGGGGAAAAGTCTACAGAGATCGTAACAATGACCATTGACAGACCTTGAACAGTTTATAACGTGTAGGATTGTCCTTTTAATACACAGCACATAATATATGTAATTAAGTGGTCTAATACACAGCATGTAATACATGTAGCTAAATGGTTAAATCTTAACAGAAGCAAGAACAACAGGACCAGTATAAAGTAAGAATTCATGCTTCTATACTCTTTGCATCTAAACAACGAATGTATGTTGTACCCAAAGCCATATCCACGATATTCCTGACTCCCATGATACCTTGCGCGAATTATGAGCACAACTTCCGTTTTGACCAGTTTAATGCTAAATTATCAGCTAACTGTTCACTAGCTAATTGCGAAGATGTGTAATTCCGTTTCAGATCATACTAAAGCAGCGATAAAACGGGCTGACATGGTTGTTCCTCATCCCTCTATCATTGAGGGTTTTGAGGACTAGTTGAAAAAGTTTCCTTCTTCTCCAACAAAATGTTGTGATTTCATTAATTTGCAATTATTTACATAAATGTGAACATGTATAGAAATAGTTATAATATATAAAATAAATCATAGATGAATTAAAATTCATGACGTAATACCTTGATTTAATGGAAACTATACATTTTCACAAGTAAAATGAATTCATGGACAATACTGTCAAGTCAAATTTATTTCGAATAGAACATTATACACATATGCTTTAAATAAGGCAAGCCGGGGCATGTAAAGCTATAAATAGAAAAATGAAAACAATTATACTAAGAAATAGTACATCGGCCCCTGTGACAGATCGGGCAGCCACAGATATCAATCAGGGCTTTTTTACTCCGACTCTAGCAATGGTGCTCTCAACTTTAAAAAGTTAGAAAACATCAAAGTTAAACAGTTGATGTTAACGTTGCTTTCCATAACTTATTAACTAATAATTATATTAACTACACCTAACATGAAAACTGGCCTGCGTCAATTTCCTCGGACAGACTAGTTTCTATCTAGCTTTATTTCAACTTTTAACAGTTTCTCTGACGACTGTTTCCCATTATACATAACGTGAAAATAATTATATACCAATAAAAAATCCAATCTAATCAATCAATCTCTCTCTCTCTATGTAGCCTATATACAGACGGGTGACAAATTAAAGGAAAACCCAACATAAAGTGTCTCAGTAAGGTGTTGGCCACCACGTGCCGCCAGAACAGCTTCAATGCGCCTTGGCAGTAATTCTACAAGTCTCTGGAACTCTACTGGAGGGATGGAACACCATTCTTCCAAAAGATATTCCCTCATTTGGTGTTTTGGTGATGGTGGAAGAGACCACTCCCATCAGGATAGAAATATTTCACCATAGGATAAAGGTGATCACTCAGAACAACTTTATATGGATTTGCAGTGACCCTTCCCTCCAAGGGGACAAGTGGACCCAAACCATGCCAGCAAAATGCCCCCCACAGCATAACAGAGCCACCTGTGAGGCTCATTGTTGGGGTCAAGCATTCAGGCCTGTACCGTTCTCTTGGTGTACGCCACACATGCACTCGCCCACTTGTCGAGAATATGGTGAAGGATGACTCATCTGACAATGTCACTTTTTTCCACATCTCTGTAGACCAGTGCCTATGGTTTTTGCACAACTGAACTCTCAAATGTTCTTTTGTTTGTTTGAAGTTATTTTGTATGATTTTTTAAAATAATTTAAAGTTAACATTTTTGTTTGTTTATGTCACGGAGTAGAATTGTTGTTTAGTTAAATTATAACCAAAATGTATCTAAACTACGCCATCTAGTGGTAGGTTGTACGGTGTGACATAGTGGGATTTGCGTTGCACTTGCCCAGACTGATATGATTGATATTGGGTAAGTCATGCGCTTTTGGAGGTTCGGGAAAATGTAAGATTTATTTTGATTGAAGTACAGATATGCCACATTTTGTCATGCAATGTACTTAAGTTAGTGTACTGTAGTTTTACTTTATTTAAGTTAACTATTTTGAGTTCAGTTGATGAATTATGTCGCCCTTAAAATTGTTTTAGAAGATTGTAAAGAGCACGTTTTAATGTAGCACTAGCTTGCTAACTGTTGTTTCACGTGTTATCTAGAGACTGTTCAATCCAGAAGCTGTGCTGTAACCATCGCTCCATTTTGTCATACTTTGTTCCAGCAATAAAGAAAGCTGTGATCCACCTGGTTGTCCTGATAATGTGCAGAGGCGACAGTAGTGTGGTGTCTTGCCAGTGACCCATCACAAATGTTGATTTTATTTAAGTATAACACTCCAAATATCTATTTGCTAGCAATTTAGTTTATGATTAGATTATCCTAAATGTCACTACCGAAACAGTCACCAACGAAACAAATTATACAATTTCGGTAGTGACATAATGCAAAAATGAATACAGTTGTCCCTACCGAAACGCTGCGGTCACTACGGAAACAGTGTCCGAACACCCTTTTTTAATCTCACAAAACTTTGTTGATATCAATTCAAATTATATTATAACGATTGATTATGTGTATACGTAGGCTTAATATCATTAATCAGTAATAATGAAGTCAACATAATGCATTTTGTAAATTTTAAAACAAATTGCATATGGATTTTTGTTTTATGTTGTTTATTATTTAAATTATTTAAAAAAATCATACAAAATAACTTCAAACAAACGATCAATTTTTTTTTAAAATCTGCTTTACATGAAAAACATATACATGCTAATAGGTGAAATGCATTATTAATAATTATACATTTTCAACCTTGTTTCGGGAGTGACATATTTAGGGACAAGAAAGGGTATACAGAAAATAAACAATATATATATATATATATATATATATATATATATATATATATATATATATATATAAAATTTTACTGAAATGTTGTAACATGTAGGCTGTTATGAATTTTTCAAAACTGAAAAAAATAAATTGGCTTTTCTTCAACCTTGAATTTGAACCATTTCTGTAGAATCACCCATAAATGCATTTATAAAATAGGGTCTCATTTGTCCTAGCCTCATTAAATTCAAGTAAAATTTGGGAGGAGTTGTGGAGTCTGAACCCTTTAGTTAGAAAACAAAACTGTTTCCCCAACTTCCCCCAACATATGCATACAATAAAATGATACATTTCACAGAAATGTGTGAAAATCCAGCAACCTATACAATTTTTTCTAGTTCAACGTATATAAAGCTATTCGTAAACTGTTTATGCCTATGGGGAGTACGACACCTGAACGTCCTTGAAGCCCTCACTCAGCTATTCAACAGACAAATTATATGTTATGGGTGTGTTATATAGGTGTCTGTTAATGTATAGGGTCTCCCCTTTAGTGTAAAAGACACAAAGACATTTTCACCCCAAAAAAAATAGAATTACACCTTTCACATGAAGACACTGTGGGGATTTTGGTATTGTCTGTCAGGGCAAAGGTAAGAAATACAACCCATCAAATCTAACAGTGATTTAAAGGATGATAGAAGTTTGTATTAATCTTTTTATTTTATATTTATGTATTGTATATGTTGATTATGTTAAAGATGTTCAGTTAATGCTTATTTTTATTGTTTTTCAGTGCCCAAATTTAGTTTCAATATAGTTACCTATTTGTTAATTAATATTACTTCTATTTATTGATTAATCCACATAAAACACTCAAAGAATCAGAAACACCAATTACAGTGCATCCGGAAAGTATTCATACCCCTTCACTTTTTCCACTTTACAGCCTAATTCCAAAATGGATTAAATAAAAAAAAATCCTCAACATTCTACACACAATACCGCATAATGACAAAATGAAAAAAAAGTTTGAATTCTTTGCACATAAAAAAAAAAAAAAAATTCACATGTACATAGGTATTCACACCCTTTCCTCAATACATTGTTGAAGCACCTTTGGCAGCAATCACAGCCTCAAGTCTTCTTGAGTATGATGCTACAAGCTTGCCACACCTATTTTGGGGCAGTTTTTCCAATTCTTCTTTGCAGATCGTCTCAAGCTCCATCAGGTTGGATGGGGAGCGTCGGTGCACAGACATTTTCAGATCTCTCCAAAGATGTTTAATCGGGTTCAAGTCTGGGCTCTGGCTGGGCCACTCAAGGACATTCACAGACTTGTCCCAAAGCCACTCCTTTGTTATCTTGGCTGTGTGCTTAGGGTCGTTGTCCTGTTGGAAGGTCAACCTTCACCACAGTCTGAGGTCCAGAACGCTCTGGAGCAGGTTTTCATCAAGGATCTTTCTGTATATTGCTGCATTCATCTTTCCCTTGATCCTGACTAGTCTCCCAGTTCCTGCTGCTGAAAAACACCCCCACAGCATGATGCTGTCACCACCATGCTTCACTGTAGGGATGGTATTGGCCAGGTGATGAGCAGTGCCTGGTTTCCTCCAGACATGACACTTGGCATTCAGGCCAAACAGTTCAATCTTGGTTTCATCAGACCAGAGAATTTTGTTTCTCATGGTCTGAGAGTCCTTTAGGTGCCTTTTGGCAAACTCCATGCGGGCTGTCATGTGCCTTTTACTGAGAAGTGGCTTCCATCTGATCACTCTTCCATAAAGGCCTGATTGGTGGAGTGCAGCAGAGATGGTTGTCCTTCTGGAAGGTTCTCCCATCTCCACAGAGGAACACTGGAGCTCTGTCAGAGTGACCATCGGGTTCTTGGTCACCTCCCTGACCAAGGCCCGTCTCCCCCGATTGCTCAGTTTGGCCGGGCGGCCAGCTCTAGGAAGAGTCCTGGTGGTTCCAAACTTCTTCCATTTGCGAATGATGGAGACCACTGTGCTCGTTGGGACCTTCAATGCTGCAGACATTTTTTTGTACCCTTCCCCAGATCTGTGCCTCGATACAATCCTGTCTCAGAGGTCTACAGACAATTCCTTGGACTTCATAACTTGGTTTGTGCTCTGACATGCACTGTCAACTGTGGGACCTTATATAAACAGGTGTGTGCCTTTCCAAATCATGTCCAATCTATTGAATTTACCACAGGTGGACTCCAATCAAGTTGTAGAAACATCTCAAGGATGATCAGTGGAAACGGGATGCACCTGAGCTCAATTTTGAGTGTCACAGCAAAGGGTTTGAATACTTATGTACATGTGTTATTTAATTTTTTTATTTTTAATACATTTGCAAAAAATTCAAAAAAAACTTTTTTCACTTGGTCATTATGCGGTATTGTATGTAGAATGTTGAGATTTTTTTTTTATTTAATCCATTTTGGAAATAGGCTGTAACATAATAAAATGTGGCAAAAGTGAAGGGGTATGAATACTTTCCGGATGCACTGTATAGCACTTACTGTATATAGCTAAAAACCGTGAATTAACCCAATATTTGAAAATACAGTTTCTATAGACCTCAGCAATAAACAGAACAAATGTCCAAACAGGAATTATTCATAAGTAGAATCAACATAGAATAAATGTAGTGGATTAGCTTGAATTACAAAAGGGAAAACAACAATGCTAGTTAACCAAGTGGCAGGGTCAGATAAATTGGAGTGCATACCCATTTCCTCTGCATTTTCCCAATATCTGTTCTGCATGTCCACAATTAACGTACTTCGTTTAAGTTAGGTTCTGTTGCCCCCCACTGCTGTATCAAAACACTACAGATGACCCTGCGCTAATGTCACAATATAAGGAAAACACTAGAATTATCCCCTAATTTATGTGCAGCAAAAGAAACATCATAACCAAAAGAAGCTGCAACATTAGTAAAAGCATAGTCTTATATACCACTTAATTCCCCATCATATCTAAAAACTGATCACTACACAACATATTTTTAAACCAACAGCCTAAATTCCAGCATTGTAAAAAAAAAAAAAAAAAAAATCAAATGGAGTAGGGCACCACTCCTATTTTCCACACGGTTTATGATGTTGAAATAATTTTTAATTAAAACTAGTATGCTGGCGTAAAAAGTAAGTGATGTATGTATTTGTGTGCTTGTTTGTTTGTGTGGGTGTTTGTGCGAAATTGTGTGTGTATGTGGAAGCATGGGCTAACGGACACTAGACCACTATTGTTATAACACCCAGGAAACCCAAAGCCAAGGTCATCAAGGATGCAAACTGTCCAGGTGCCCCGCTCACTCTTATCTGCTTTGGAGACCATGTATCTGGGGGAAAGATGTGCTCTTTTAGTTAAGGTACTTAATGCATTGCAATAGGTTGTAAGAATGAAGAGTAATAATCTGATGAATTAACTGAGACGTGCATACCTCGTTTGTCTCTCAGAACAAGAGGTCCCACAGAGATGTCAGCACTGTCATGGTAGGACAGGTCCCTACGACTTCTCCGGGGGTTACGAGGGTAGCAACACTTCAGATCAAAGTAATTAATTAGCCAGGCTTACATTTAAGTCAGTTTAAATTCAGATCCCTGTGATGCTGATTTTCTTAATAGTTATGTTCATGGTGAGGAAAAATTATTTTCTTTCAAAAACATAATAAATTATACAAACAAAAACAATATTATGCCTATTAATCAATAATGTTGCTTTTGCATTTGCCACAACTGTTAACCATACGAATAGTTACGCACAGCGCCGCAGTTGTGGTCCTGCAGTAGACACAGGTGGACCTGGCAGTGGAGGAAGACATGGGAGGTGTTGTGGAAAGTGAACATCTGGAAGGAGAAGCGTGCGGTGGTTGACAGACCATTCTCGTGGAGTTGCACTGTACTGTCCTTTGGGCTGGGACACCTGGAGGAGACAGGGAGGTAGTAAGAAAAAAGTGATGTCGGGTTTAAAATGAGTTTTAAAGAGGGTAAAAAAAGCGATATAACTCCATATGTCATATATAAATCTCATTTGCGTAGGCTGTTATGGTAAAAAAAAATACATGCAAGAATGTTGATAAATTGATCATCAATAAATGAAGTTAAAGATGCTTAATCCTCATCTCATTACTCTGCGGTGATGAGATTCCAGCGGACAGGGGAGCTAGCGTCATTAACAGGGCTGGCCCAACAGGACTCGATTATCACAGAGAGCTGTCGGCCGTCAACTCCCTCCATGTGCACAGCAATGTACACCCTCTGGTTCACTTCCACGTTAACACTGTCACCAGACAACGGGAAACGGAAGCCAGCATCCTGGTAGGGGATCATACGCACACGGTAGAGGCCGTGCCCCAGTGGCAGCTTCTTGACTACAGTGCTATGGAGAGGCAATGGCAAAAATGAACATTAATGAATAATGACCAAGCAAGGAGAAATCAATGACAAATGCTATGTTAAGGTGAAGCGATTTGACTGACCTCTCCAAGGCATTGAGGCCTATGGGCATGGATAAAGATTGGTCCAGTGGGTACTCGCAGCAGAAGCGCAGATTGATTCTTCTTTGTCGGCTGATGACTTCCTCATTAGGGTCTATGTCACCCTGGATGACATTCTCGTAGAAGAAGTGGGTGCCATTGCTCTATGGGCGGTTTGGCCAAAGACAGTAGCATCAAACAACAGGACATTTCAGAGTTCTAAATAATATCACCCTAAATGTAATTAAAATTATATCCTATAGATCACCTAAAACGTAAACATACATAATTAAACATAAGGTTTACTCTGTCTGGTGTGTTACAGTTGTAATTATGATAAACTCTAATGCTTTATTTTAGAACAATAAACATGACAAGCTATAAATCAGTTGGAGCAAACCATTAAAACTGTACCGTGAGAACTGTCCCGCAAATATTCTTGTCGTTGTCAAAGTGGAACTCAAGACGTCCGTTTTGAAGTGTGCCGTTACACGCGGGGTCAGCCAAATGCAGGACACTAGAAGAGAAGCCAGCCTCAAACAGCTGACAGCGTGACAGAGACATGGTACCTGAACTGCTGAAGCACTCCATGGTCGAGTCTATGAGGAAGAGAGATAGATGTAAGGCTAATTTGAAAGAATAAGGAATCGAGTCCATTCAAGCAATGAATGTAAGTAAGTACATTTTATTTATAAAGCGTCTTTCAAAACCAGAGTTATAAAGTGCTGTACAACGTAAAAACATGAAATGTAAAAACATAAAATGACAAAGAAATGTAAAAACATAAAATGACAAAGAAAGGACCTGTAAAACTACACAAAAGGTAAAAGGCTGAAACACACATTACAAAACAAAGTGCTTACGAAACAAGCACGTTTTTAACAGATTCTTAAAGATATCCACTGAATCTGCATTCTATATGACTATCCAGACTTTATGACTGTTCCAGAGTGTCAGAGCTACGACAGAAAAAGCCCTATCACCCTTAGTTTTTAGGTCAGAAGGCCTTGCTCCGAAGACCTGAGAGATTCCTGTGATCTCGCTATGGCCAGGGGACACTAATTCTGCGATATAGAGTGCTTTATATGTGATTAGGAGAATTTTTTTAAATCAATCCTGCAGGCAATAGGTAACCAGTGAAGAGACGTCAACGTTACTCTAAAGGCCACATTCTGGGCAAGCTGGAGCTGAGACACAGAAGAGCGACTTAGGGTAGTGAACAGTGCATTACAATAGTCAAGACGGGAGGTGACAGAAACATTAATGATTTTGTTTCCAGATCTTGGAAAGCCAATACAAATTAGATTTTGCCAATGTTTCTTAATTGAAAGAAACATGATTGGACCACTTTTTTTTTTACATGCAATTCAAAGTTCATGTGTTGGTAAAAAAAGACTCCTAGGTTATTTTAGACTTGCTTAACATTTGCCACTAGAGGACCAATACACTGCTGTATTTAATCAGAGATGCTCTCTGGGCCTACAATGACGACTTCAGTTTTCAAGTTTGAATGCATTTCTTTAGTCAGGTACCGTAGCTGTAGTTGTTGGGCCGTTGGTGGTTCTCATCACAGAAGCAGCCGTAGACCCCATCCTGCTCTCCACACCACTCATCATCGGTGCAGTCCAGTTGATCACAGGGGTTGGACTCAGCTGGAGAAAAGAGCAAATAAGAGGGCAAAAAACTAAGAATCACAGGATGGGTTTCAGGAGTTTAAAAGTTGACTCCAGCTGTAGATTACTGACAAAACATACCACCCAACTTAGAAGTTGATACATACCACACAGCAAATCAGAGCGCCATTCTGTAATATTCACTCCAACGACAGAGCACGTCCTCTCATAGGCTGAGACAGCAGAACACAGCATCCCATTGGCCGGTGTGTAGAGACAGAGATCGTATACACAGGAAATTAAGTAGGGCTGTGGATCAGAGTGCATGTGGCAGGCGCTGAATGGACCACTGGTATTGGTGATGATGCTACAGAGAACAGAAAACTCTTCTCTGAAAGGACAGTCCTCCCCACCATCACGAATATCTGTGGCCCCACATCTAGAGAAGCATACAAAGACAAACAATTAGGGACAATTGGCATTTTCTATTGTTAGCAGATAGAACAACATTTTCACAATGACTACATTCCTGAATGCAGGTTTGGCTTCGAAAAGAATGACAAAACTTTGTATCGTGTGTATTTTGTGAACACCATTGGAATTCCAAAACTCACCCTGGCTGGCTTTCGTCTGCCTTCCAACCCTCACCAAAGACATTGTCAGACAGTGCTGCTGTGCCATTTGGTAAGACTTTGTCATCTCCAGGGTCTCCGTTTAAGTTTCCACACATGCCACAAACGGAGCCATAGTGGCTGTGGCCCAGCGTGACCAGTAGCTGGCTGTGGCCGTCAAACTGGACATTCATCTCACTGGAATTGATCACTACATATCCTGCGTCAAGCACCAGCCCTGGCAGAGAGCCCACAGAGGAGGGGATGGATACTTCACTACCATCAACCTGAAGAAGAATTTAAAGGATTCCGTGAGAATGGTGGGAAACAGTTATTTTTTAAATGAACGAAAAAAAACTATGTATTTCTCAAACCTTGACTCTTTTGCTCTGTCCGATTCTGATGTGGGCCTCCTCTCCTCCTCTCCTTAACCAAACGTCCACCACAGAGACAAAAGAAACACGGTTGCTGCCACGGTGATTGTTGGTGGCCACCACACGGAAGTTCAAGGCATCGCTGGAGTTGCTGGAACAGGTCTGGGCAACGATGTAGGAGCAGGTGCCCTGAAAATGGGCGAGGGCTCCATCGAAGGTAACATAATGTGGGTCACCCCACACAGTGCAGCAGCCAATACGACCGTTTGTGATGGTACAATCCTGCTGGGGGTTGCATGATGTGGCGTACAGCGCAGGTCGTTGGGCGAGTGGCACTTACAGCGTTCGGTGCAATCTGGCACCCAAAAAACTTCGCCAACCTGTAACAAAGGTTCATAAAAGTATTACTGAACAAAGATAATGTTGACTGATTCTGCCTAATCCCATTAGTGCCCTGGGGGGAAATAGACGAACATTACAAATCTAAACATGTCAGGAACTAAAAAGATGTAATTTCACTACAAGTCAACTGATCGACAGAAATATTTTACTGCACGTTTTCTTCAAGACAGATACCCATACATATCTTTCAAATAAATCATAAAAAGGCAAATACTGTGTGATGATTGAAGCTTATTGAATTATATTAGGCTTGTGCTGAAGCTGAATGACACTTTTTAGAAAACAGACACTTTGTGGCATGGCTAACAGAGAGAATCTGAAGCCTGCTATAGCTGCTTCGCTCAACCTGTTCCCTGTACCGATTAAACTGAAAGGTAAGTTGAAGCGACTATATGCAACTTTTTGGAATTAATGGATTATTAATGCCTTTCTACAGTTTGCACATTGTAATGTCTGTGGGAGAATAAAAAAATCGCTGTTCAAATCAGTCCTCTTGAAGTTTCACTATTTAACACTCATTTTGTCTGCCACCGGTTACGATCTCCTTACGAAACTGTGATTTTCCATTTGTGCAAGCATAATTTATGTCATAATTAAAATTAAAATGCAGTTGTCTAACAATTTGAAAATGAAAAGGAAATCGCATTTGCCATTACATTTTTTAAAGACTTGTAATTGTGACATGAATTATGCTTGCACAAATGGAAAATGAGGATACATTTTTTATATTGCATTTTAATTTTCAAGTTTGAATTAACATTTGAATATTGTCCGAAGTATATACTAAAATTAAATAAAAAAACTTAAATATACCGACCCTATTAATTATCACCGGTTTAAACAGAGGAAACTGTGGGAAAATTATAATAAATGGTAATAAGTGGTTCCATGGTTGCTATGGCGCAGGCAGACTTACTAACAGGCAGACTACGCACAGTGGAGCTCATAGTACGTTTTTCTTCGTGTAAATATCGTTTTTGCGCATTTTAATTTATATTGTTTATAGGAATAGGTTTCTCATGTTTTACTCATCAAGTGATGTATTTTTGTTTGACTTTTTAACTCTTAATATTTGTTTTGAATCCATCTTCGAGACGCCAAAGTCAGCTAGTTTGAATTAACGATAGCTTGCTGTACTAGCAGTAGCTAGCTAACCGTTGTCTTATCTGCTCCAATGTAATTGTTTCAAGACTGAGAATGAGGATTTTGAGGACCCCCTTGATTTATCAGTTGGCGAGACAGTGGTGCTTAGATTGTGCGGCTCGCCAGGGAAGGGACCTCCTCGCGGCCATCACCTGCTGCCACAACTCTGCCGCAGCCCAAAACCCAGACAGAGGGGACGCATGGGATCCACCAAGATGCAGTGTTAAGTTCCTCTTACTGTGGAGCTTGAAGACGAACTGTTGGGGGTTTACTGTCGGGGTTTGACTAAATCATAACGAATTGGTGCCATTTGTATATTTTAAGTGTTTTATTTTCGCTGTTTTGTTTCTTTTTCATTTCTTGCCTTGTTTAACAGGGCACTGCTGCAAAAGAGACATATTCTCAGTCAGTTGACCCTGTATAAATAAAGTAATACATATTTTACTATATAATATTGCATTATATGAACTATTAGTTTAATCACAATCATTTACCAAAAGTGATAGCTCCTGGCTGTGTAATGTAGTATTACAATAGCAGGGAGAAGACTCACCTCATAGTAGAGTCCATCGTACTGGCAGCCACAATTCTGTACAGGGACACACTGCGTCCCACTCCTGTAGTAATCCTGATCACAGAAACAGCCCTCAGAGCACGCATTTTCAAAGCTGCCGTATACACCGCTGGTACACGTTTGTCCGAAGTCTGTCCCGCACAGCTCATAGTGACTGTTGGCTGGGCACTCAATCGCTGCAGTCAAACAGATGGGAGTAATACAGTATAATCAGCATGTCATTGGGGTGTTAATCCCAAAACCATGCAATATAGGAAATACATTGGCCTGAAGATGTAATGACCTTAATATGACAATTATACATTCACACTATGTAAGTAACTATGTATGCAAGTCACCTTAACAATAGATTTAACACATTTAAAAGCTTGTCTCTTTGTCACTCACCACAAGAGCTGTTTTGCCTCCAGGGGTAGATTCTCATGTTGGCAGACTGACATGCACTGGCGTAGGTCTGAATAGCTCTGCACAACACCTCCTGGCTTCTGCTGCCAGAGACATGTGTCAAACACACAGTCACTGAAGTAAGGTGCTGGGTTCACCTCTCCATGGCAAAAACTGAAGGGCCCCTCTGCCTCTATGATGGTCTCACACTGGGCACGGGCCGCGGTTTCATCCCTGCAGGGTGGACAGGACGCTCCACATCCGTCAGTGCAGGTGAGGTTGCCTGGAACTTTCCAGGAGTTTCCAAACTCGGAAGGAGAGGATAATGCAACTCCGTAAGGGGTGATGAAGTTGTCACTCCGATTACCGTTGAAATTCCCGCACAGCCCACATGTCTGTCCACTATATTAATGATGTGAAATGCATTTAGGATCAAAACATTGTTTAGGTACACTTAATCATCAATAGCTTTTAACAAGGATGGCTTTAAATGGCCATTACAATGAGGTTTGAAAGAAGATCAGAGACTGACTTTAAGAGGACAGTTCGGGCACCCGGTACACCCACCTGTAGTTTGAGGGCACAGAGATGTATACTGTACCCCCGCCATTATACCTGACACCAAGGCCAAAATATGTGCTGATAACAGTGTGAAGGCCATTTGCATACACTGACACTCCACCTCCATTTAGAAGAACAGGTAGATTACTTGTGACATCATTCACCTTGAAGAGATATAGAATGTACAATTACAGGAATGGCGACCCACATTCCAGGCATGGTTTCTCGTAAGCCCGCCGCTATGAAGACAAAAATCTGTGTAATATTTTGCAAACTTATTTATTGAAAGCTCAGAACTGCGAAGTCACATGAGGTGCCTCAGTAAATTCTTAAGAACAGATCTGCATAGCAAAGAACAAATAAGGTTTTCTGACAGAACTAGTTCATTCTCTTACCTGCACCACACCTTGGCTGTGACTTGAGAGGATGATTTTGTTGCCCAACACAGCAACAAACACCTCGGTTATCACAGAAACTTGCAACCCTCGCCATGCCTCATTTCTGGCCTCCACTTGGAACGGGTGAAGCTCTCCTGTAGAATTGCACAGTGTTGCCAGTGTATAGCGGCAAGTACCTTGGTAGTCAAAAGCCTGTCCATCAAAGGTGAGGTAGTGGGGATCCCCTGAGGCAGAGCAAGAGCCGTGTGGATTGGGATGGCAACTGTATTCACCCTCCACCACACGACAGGACTCCTGGGGTGAACAGGCATATGGGGAGCATTGCACGGCGCCAGTCATGCCATTACATGTACATAGGCTCTGACACCCCTCGCCGTCCCAGAACCGATTCTTCGGCTTGACGATAATGCCCATTGTAGTGGCATCCGCAGCCAGTGGGCTGCACACACTGATCGGCGCTGAGGAGGAAGCCGCCGTTGCACTGGCAGCCCTCCTGGCACACAGCAGCACAAGAGAAGGGGAAGGACAGGCTGGGGCAGGAGTCCGGGCAGGAGTTTTTTTGAGTTATTTGGAATGTATTCAAGACTATAAAACGATAAGTGCTTACCACAGCTAGTTGCGTTCCTCCAGTCACCCACGGAGGTGATGGCAGAGTAAGGCATACCATCGAAGAGCCTCACACAGCACCTTTTCTGCCCCCCCTGCAGCTGTCAGGTCCGTCACACAAAATTCCAACCGCTCCCTTGGGTCAAATCTGATCTGGGAAGTGGCAAACGGCCCATTGGAGGATGCCATGATGCCACAGGATTGGTTGGAATAGTATTAGCTCGTGTTCTGTCCGGTGCTGGTTGGCCACCCGTCCTTTCTCTCCACACAGTGTGCTGAGCGGGAGCCATCTCGCCAGCTGTCCCCAAAGGCCTGGGAGCTGTTGACCTGGAAGCCGTTGGGTGTTATGAAATCGTCGTTTTGGTGGCCATTGTAGTTTCCGCAAAGTCCCCCGAGGGAACCATTGTAGATGCCAGGCGCAGTAACACGCACAAAGTGAGGCCAGTCGGTTTGAACGGTTACGCCAAACGACGTGTCGAGGACAATGCTGTAGACACTGCTGTGG
Organism: Galaxias olidus; assembly: GCA_026901105.3. Taxonomy (NCBI): domain Eukaryota; kingdom Metazoa; phylum Chordata; class Actinopteri; order Galaxiiformes; family Galaxiidae; genus Galaxias; species Galaxias olidus. The sequence continues at coordinate 4,070 of JAPMUY010006840.1, read as the reverse complement.
TGGATGCGAATTCGGTTGGACTCTGTCCTAAAGGGCAGTAGGACTTTCTGGCCATCAACCTAAAGGGAATTCAGGAAAGGTAAATAAGAAGACAGTTAGGGGGTAACTGATGGCCAAAGTTAATACTAAGTCTGCTTTAAAGTTGCCAATCAAAAGAATCCCAAAACATAAAACGCAAACGTAATGGTGGGTACAACATAACATTATGCATTCTATTCAGCTGGTATCTGAATAAACACAATAAACATGTAGTTGCCAACCTGAACTATGCTGCTATTTCCCATCTCAATGGACACCTGTGTTCCATCGGCTTCAAACTTTAGCACTCTGCCAAAGTCTTGCTGGCCTCTGGGCACCTTCTCTACTGCCACAGTGAAGTGAGGGTGTGGGGACGCTCCCATAACCCTGGTAAGGGTCAACATGCATGCCCCTGGGTACTGGAACACCAGGCCATCAAAGGTAAGATACGACCGGGATCCTTCTGTCCAACATGTAGCATAGCTAATAGGCCGGCACCCTCGCTCTCCGTCTTCCACTCTGCAGGCTTCTTGCGGGCCACAACCATAGGAGGAGCAACTCATAGAGCCACTATCGCAAGTACAGCGCCTTCCGCAGTCTTGGTCAAGTATGACAGTTTGCCCAGAGCTATAGTAACGCTCTTCAAAGGTACAGCCACATTGGGCAAAAGGCACACACAAGCCAGCACTGAGGACATAGCCATTGTTGCAGATGCAGCTCTCTTGCCTAGGGATGGGGCAATCCTCAGGGGCTATGAGATTGGTGCAAGTAGTAGGACAGCCTGTTCCCATGGCTTCAAAGTGGCTATTGTCTGGGCAAGGGATTTCTGTGAAAGGACATGGAAAAGACATACAATTGAAACACAGATAAGGATGGGACATAGAAACAAATATACCAAAAACATCTATTCTAGCTGAAGGTCTTGCTTACCGCAAAACCCTTGTCTCCTCCAACTTATTGGTTGAATACCAAGCTGTTGACACTGGGTGGAATACACATTGAGGGACTGACAGAGGATGGGCAGGTACCCTTCCCCCACACAGAGGTCATACACACAGGTGTCCACATAGGTCTGTGGGGGCAGCTGTCGGTGGCAAGGGGCAAAAGGTCCTGAGGGGTCCTGGAGAATACCACAATAGGAGGTGTTGCCATAGACACTGATCTGTGCTGGGGTACATGCTGCACAGCTCAGACCCCCGCATCCGACGTCACAGCCAGGGTCTTCGTCACCTGTTGCTTTCCAGCTGTTGGCAAACTCGACATCGGAGCTCACAACCTGGCCCTCACGGGTGCGGAAGTCGTCCTGTGGAAGGTTGCTGAAGTCTCCACAGAGGCCGCTGGTGGCGTTCTGGTAATCACCGGGCAAGCTGATTCTGACGTAGTGGCTTGCGTCGTAGGTGACCAGCAAGCCAAAGTCTGTGCTGACAGCTATGGAGAAACCTGATTGGTATACCTGGACGTTCCATTGCTGAGGGAGAATGGAGCGGAAACAAAACTGCCGTTAATCTGAAAAGAAACAAGATACATTTGTTGAGGTTAGGAACTCCATTTCACTTTTTAAAGGCCAAGGCCATTATTTAAATGTATTATGAAATAATGTTTCAAAAAGATAAAAATAAGGCTTTCAAATGAATTGAAAAGAAGAATCAGATTTCTCATTGACCTTTGCTTTGGCTCTCTCCCCCTTGACCAGCTCAATGCTCTCGCCATAGACAAACACTTTGACAAGGCGTGTCCAAGACACCCGGGTACTGCCTCGGTTCTCATTCTTGCCCTCTACTCTGTAGTACGGCAGACCACCACCAGACTGTTCAGAGAGCACGTAGGTGCAGGTCCCCTGGAAGTGGAACACACTGCCATCAAACGTGTAGTAGTGGGGGTCACCGGCAACCATGCAGGTGGTACGCGGCACCGTCTGGCAGGAGTACTGAAAAGCTGCCCGTCGACAAATCTGTGAGAAGGAGCAAGGCTGGCTTTGGCACGTGAGGCCTCCAGCTAGGCACCAGCACCTCTGATTGCAGGTGTTGTCAGTCCAGAAAGTATCACCTAGCTGAACAGAGGAGCCTGGCAAAGATAAGCAGTGGAATGTTCGGTCACACCTTAAATCTTTGAACATGTCAATGAGATGCTGTTATTTCTGAGGAGTGGCTCTTATGCAAACATCACAATAAATATTTCTGAAACCTTTTACCTTTGAAAGTACAGCCCCTTGATCCCAGGTCTGTCCGGAAGGCCCAGCGACCCGCAACATTAACATTGCTGCTCTGGTTGATTAAGTTACTGGATGACATGTGGGTGACAAAATGGTGATCGGAGCCGATTGTGTCATAACCAGCCTTAAAAAAATTAAAAAATAAAACAAAGTTGGAGATTTGCAATTTGATTAAATAATCAGTGTACCTCTTTGATTAAATTTTTTTTATGAAAAATCCTTCAAATTTCAAATCAAATTATGTTCAAAAAAAGGTTGTGGAAGAAATATTTCCATGTCTCTTCCAAGCCCACACTCGCCAACTAACACACCAATTGCACGTACAGATTTTCATTAAAAAAACTATTGTTTTTTTTCCAAGTAAAGTAAAATTCTGCATTTTTCAGAGAAGCAGTCATCAGTTTAAACATTTCACATTTCACTTAGCAATTACATGTTTGTATCGGCCATAAATTTAAATGTATGTATAACAATGACCGTACCAAACCAATACCAACATATCCTTAGTGCTGACCTGTTTTAAGGCAAATCTTGGAGCAATTATCCCATAATTAAATAAGATGAATGAGATGTTACCACCAGAAATCAAAACTGCTTGAAATGTTTCCTGCAAAATATTAAATAGGAAATGGTTATTTTGGTTAGTTTTTAATTCATTTTTCACACCGATGTTTTTGTTTATAATGTTTCAAAGAAATGCCCTTCATATTAGGCTAAACTAAGACATATACAATATACCATTCTACTGGCAGAAAATTAATGAATGAATAAATGAATGCATAAATGAACGAACGAATGAATGGATGACTCACTGTTCCTGACAAGGGAAAGTACGCCACTCTATCCCATGTTGCTACAAAGACCCATTCAGCAGAAAAATGTAGGTTTTGGAAGTACTGGTTGATATCTTTTGTGGCCTGTTGGACAACACTACCGTTGGTGTACTGTTGGTGGGATATATTACCATTTACCCTGTTGTCCAAATCCGTCCAAAAAGGAGCGACAAGATTTCTCAAGGCATATGCAGGGAATTGATAAGGCATGTAACTATACCATGGCCGGTCAAAGGTCAGGTGGCCATTATTGTTTACCTGAACGCAAAATATAACAATTCAATTGCCATTCTGCACTTTGGCAATTACTAACAATGATAGTTAAGTTTATAGACTATTATCAAAATAATAGCAATATTATTGTATGTTTAAAATACACAAGTAACATGTGTAACATACAATTTGTACAAATACTGCATAATATGTTTAATTTGTATCCACACACATAGATCTGTCTGTAAATGTTTCCAAAATAGGTAAAGTTCTGTTGTAAGCGTGTGACCTCACAGCTTCCATCATCGACCGGGGGGCAAAACATTCCCGTTCCATACGGGTAAAAGGGACCTGTATTGAGTGGAGTGGAGTGGAGAGGGATGACAGGATTATGCATGCACCCCTGTTTTGACTGTCAACGTGGACCACAAAAATTTGTAAAAAAATATAAACACATATCTGAAACATAATTTTACACATTGTCTAGCGGTCTTACGATGACTGGTCTAGACCAGTTAAACTGACCTTGCAAAAATAAGTAAAACATACTAAAAATCTAATACCAAATGTAATGTAATAATAGAAGTTTTTTTCAATATACAGCACCAAATCAAAGTGTTTTTAATGCTACACATTAGATAAAGACTATGATGAAAAGTACCGACGGCGCCGTGAGGGGTGACATTCTTGGGTGAAGCATGTAGGCATTTGAGAACTGTTTTTGTAATGAAACATATTTGCCTGCTGTAACATTTTACTGGATTGTCTAATCTACTTAAGGATGCATACCACCA
>JAPMUY010006839.1:17500-40000 GCA_026901105.3 Galaxias olidus | reverse complement strand
GAGCAAACAACCGAGGCCAGGCCTTTACCTTTCACCACATCCTCCCCTCCACCACCCAGCGCTGGCTGACCAGAGGGGGGAGGAGGAGGGGAGGAGGGGAGTAGGGGGGCATTTAAAAGACCTCTTTTATCTTCTTCTAAAGCCACCGTCAACAATGCAGGAAATGATCAAGTGGGGAGGAATAAAGGAGGGAGAAGGGGTGAAGGAGAGAAAAGATGAGGAAAAAGAGAGGTGGAAGGGGGTGGGGGGGCGGCGGGGTGGGGGGGGCAAGGAGGAAGGGAGGCAAAGAGAAAAAAGGGCGGAGGGTAAACATTACAGCTCTGTGCCAAGCAAACACAAGAGGCTGGGATACTTCAACAAAGAGCCAGCCTTCATCGAGAGGGACAGGGTGCGAGGGCTGAGAGGCAGAGGGAAAGAGAGAGAGAGAGAGAGAGAGAGCGAGGGGGCGCAAGAGAGAGAGAAAGACAGACAGGGAGACAGAGGCACGGCCGAGACGGTGTCTGAGAAAGGCTGAGAAAGGCCCCGGGAAGCAGATGGATGAAAGCTGAAAGTGTCTATACAAATCGGAGAACTTGAATCCATTTTCCCATTCAGACGGGGAAGAGCGAACGCTTCTTTCGGGGGGGGGGGGAGAGCGATGGAGAGGACGTGCCTGTGTTTGGCCACCGCACATATTGTGCCCAACACAGGACGCTACCGACCGAGCAAACAACCTGCAACCGAACACCCAGATACACCAAGGCCACGGGCGCAGGCCTTGATGTTCACATCAGCAAACGATTACCAGGAGAACGTTGGCCCCCATCACTCCGGGCACATCTAACGGGTGGAGCCGTCTGAACCCATTCTTTTCCCCTGGGTTTCCACGGCGGGCTTGGGGGGGGGGGGGTGTTAGGAACCAGGAGTCTGTCAAAGGGAAAAACTGGAGCAGAGGAGAGCGAGTCTGATCACCTCCTCCTGCATTCCAGGTGCAGACCCCCATGACCTCACAGGCTTTGAACGCTGGTGGGGGCATGTCCGACCAATCGGGAGAGGGCTCGGCTCGCAGGAAGCAGGAAGCTGCCAGCTCCCTGCCCAGCTGGGGCCCGCCCCTCAGAGCTACAGTAGCCACAGAGGGCCAAACCTCACGAAGCTAAACGCATAAGGAGGAAAGGATTCTATATCTAATACTAACTAAGGACATGGACAAGAGTTATACATTAGGGATAATTTATTAGGGACACTAATAAAAAAATCAATCCATTATTTTGGTGTTGCAGGCATTTCTCCTCCAATATGTGTGTTCTTTCCATGAACTCTTTCTGTTTCTCTTTGTCACACAGGAAGACACACACACACACACACACACACACACACACACACCCACACACTCCTCAAGCACACGCAAATTTATCCAACGCTGAATAGACTGTGGGTAATTCTAGAGCCCCTAAAGCCTCTCTTCCTGATACACAAGCAGTGCTCAGTAACACTACCCCTGGGTTAGCATGTTCTAGGTTACTGAGCAGCCTCCGCCACACACACTCACACACACGCACGCACACACAAACACACACACACACACACACACACACACACGCGCAAAGCCACACAATGACAAGTCTTTTGTCCATAGTTTGACCCCTACACCTTGTCTATGGTGCACACCTGAACACTTCTCAGGTAGCCCAGTGTGATCCTTTTGGAGAATAGATGGCATTGTGTCACTTAGCCTGAAGCTCCAAATCACAAAGTTCCTTAAACCCAGCAGGGACTTGTTTTTTATTTCTTAGCATGACATGCCATTGGACACAGAAAGGCACAGTGACCCACGCGCTCCCACTCTCACTCTACAGATGTATGGTGGGCCATTCCACAGTGAATTCCACCAGGAGTTCCCCTATTGAATACCTGCAAAGTTCCATAATAAAGCTGAAACACAGATTTAAAAGCGGAGTACTCGTTGAGTGGCTTGAGCAACATGCAATAACATGCTAATAAGCAGCCAAGTCCATTTATTTTATGTCAAGTTATATCAAATTATTCCATTTAAAAACAAACGATTTGTTTAAATGAACATTGAGGGACCTCCAAAATTGGCTGTTTTGTTGACATGCATCTCTTTTTGGCTTGGCACTGTATGGAAAGTATCCGCTGATCAGAGATCAGCTCTACTCTGATGCCACTCTTATAGACCTGATGCTAATTACGAATTAATGGCATATTTTTTCCTGTTAGTAATTCAATTGTTGTCTCTGTGTATCAAAATAAATGCCTAGAATGTGTGTGTGTGTGTGTGTGTGTGTGTGTGTGTGTGTGTGTGTGTGTGTGTGTGTGTGTGTGTGTGTGTGTGTGTGTGTGTCCACACAAAAACTATGAGGAATCCGAATTCATCCATCGCCCAGGGTTCTAAGTCAGAGGGGCCTAGACCTTCCACTGGACCAGTTTTTTTGTGTGTGTTATTATTAGGCTGGTATCAGTATAATATGGCACAGTTGATGTAGCCGAAAATCTCATGGACTGAACCACATATCCAACAGACAAAACAGATATTATTTTTCCATGAAAAAAAAAAAAAAAAAACTGCATGGCCACATCAGCCTTTTAGCAAAGGAATGTCATATGACGTCATCTATTTGGGATCGGATTTCTTCTCCTCGCTCTCTTCTACCTTTTTTAGAATCTCTGTCTGTGTGTGTGTGTGTGTGTGTGTGTGTGTGTGTGTGTGTGTGTGTGTGTGTGTGTGTGTGTGTGTGTGTGTTTCATCTATCTGGACACGGGCCTACTCTATATTTCTCCGATATGCCCTCTGGATCAAAACCATTTTGCGGCGAGCTACATGTTCTCTTTAATCATACAATACGGTAGGCTGAGGATGGGTTAAAAGCCTCTTATGTTGTGATCGATAGGCCCAGACTTACTAATGATCATGCACATGTCTGCCGATTTAGGCCTACGAATATTCAACAGGAGCATCATCTGCACGTTGACAAGTGGCCTAGAGAAAACTTTCTATGTAAAACCCAAGAGACTCGATCAATCGAGAAATATGAGGCCTATGTTTGATTTCCACGTCTGCATTCGAGAGAGAGAAGGGGGGGTGAAGAAAAAGAGAGAGGTCTGTCTTTCCTGCACAAACAGACACGTAGTCGTTTCTGCCTGGACGTTGAGAGAGAGAGAGAGAGAGAGAGAGAGAGAGAGAGAGAGAGAGAGAGAGAGAGAGAGAGAGAGAGAGAGAGAGAGAGAGAGAGAGAGAGAGAGAGAGAGAGAGAGAGAGAGACAGACAGACTGGCTGGAATGCTAGGATATGCTGGAGTTGAGACTTCTCTGCGGTCTCTTATGTCCTTCGCACTAACTATAAACTACAAATAAACACCATACAAAGTTGATTTTAGTCAGATTCCATAAAAGTTATAACGGTAATCTCATGCAATAAACAGTAAATGCTGTCAACATAATGATTTCGTAACTCCTGTCAAATCAACTGTCTCAGCATCTTCCATATCAAGCTTTTTTTTCACCACATAAAAAGAACGAGCATTTCTTTACGTAAGGCAACTCCAACAAAGTATTGTTTCAACATGAAAATCAGTTTTTACAAACCGTATTATGTTGTTATATAAACCAAAAAAAGTAAATCCAATCCTGTTGTGCGCACTCACTTCATCTGAAGTCATCGGAGACAAAAACACATTTTCACATAAAGGAGAAATCGCCGCACAAAGCACGCTCATAAACACAAGCCTACACTTTCAGTTTTGAAAACAATTTCTAGTGTTGTGAACTTTCCATTTAGTTTCACTGCTAAATAAAAAATACCCCCAAAGTTTCGATTCACCCCCACCCCCGAGCAGTTTTCCTTTTTCCTCTGCGCTGGCCAAGAAGCCCAGACTGCCGGCGTCAGCGCTCAGTTTCCAAACTCGCACTTTATAAAACTTTTCAACAGTGAATTAAGAGTTTTAATCCATTCGAGATCGATTGTTTCGTCGTAATATAATTATTAAAAGTGTATTACAACTCACCTCGCTGCAATAAAATAATCTTCAAACAGACGTGGCTACGCTTTTTTTTCCAGGGTCGGGTTTTGGCGATCCCTTGCCTGTCTGCTGGCGCGGCGCGTCGCGTTCTGTGGGAGATTCCGCCATGTCAATCAAAACGCGACGCACATGGAATCCAAAGCCCGCCTACCTTTACCGTAATACACTGTGCATTAATAAAGCAAACCCATTTTTACACTTTCGTACGGTAGTCTCCCCTGTCCCCTACAGTATACCAACATAATTGACCAAGGCATGCAGACAAATAAAACAAAAAATAGCTAAACTTACTAAAAATAAGCTTGGGATAGAGGTTTAAATTTTATAAAAATAAATATAAGGTTACAAATAAGGTTAGTATAGACATGAGCAAGTTTAGGGCAGCATTTTGCAGCCTAAATAAGAACTGAATAAAACAACCATATATTAATTGTTTAAGGAAGTGAACTACGAAATGTATTGATGATTGCGACAGAAAATAGATATGTTCCCTTCCTCTCTTGCGTGCAGTCAGTTTTATCTATCAGGGTCTCTACTTGTTTGTGTAGTAGTTGTTGAGCCACGTAGACCCCTGTGCTAAAGCACCTCCAACATCAGACCAAAGTCCCCTCTGCTCCAAAGGCCAGTGGTGGTCTTGGTACTCCTGCAATAAAAAGGAAACCGTGGTGCGCCATAAATATAAAACATCAGGTGAAGACTGTCGTGCATGTCGGTCTACTGGTGTATAACAGAATAAGCCTCCAGTCCCTTTGCTCGGCTGTTTGGGGCGGACCAGTCGACTTGACCAACTGGTCTGCTTGCAATAGTTTAAAGAAGGCATACAGGCCTGTATACAATTTACTCCATAAATCCTTCTGTCCACTGGCAGCCACAACTACACATGCACACACACGTACACACGCACACACGCACACACACACACACATTCCAACAGCTCCTCTAAGAAAACACTCTCGGGTGCAACAGCGAGTTGACCGGGGCCTCCCCTGTGTGGGGATTCACAGAGAGGGTTTGGACTGCAGTATGCATTAGCCACTCTCCATATAGACCTTCCCTCCTCGAACTTGAAGTCCTCCGTAGCGCTCAGCCGGCAGCCCGGCAGATGTCTGGGAGGTCCCCCCCGCTGTCCCGACCCTCTGTCTGTGAGTCTGTGTCTTTCTCTCTCTCTCACTGCATCCTAAAAAGCCTCCCCTCGTTCTCGGCGATGATGCACGCCCCTCTCACATGGCTCTTAGATGTGGCTGAAACCCACACCGACATAAGATGTGGTTCACATGTTCCAGCAGCGGAGAGCGATAGCCGTACCTCTGGCAAGTTGTCTGTAGTATGCGGCAATTGCCATGTCCTGGAGGTGCTAGGTGCCACAGGTGTGTGCACGTGTGTGTGTGTGTTTGTGTGTGTGTGTGTGTGTGTGTGTCTGCCAGACAGCATGCACATGTAAGAAGCAGCCCTAAATACAAGCTTGATTGAAGATAAGCAACATCAAGCCCTAGAGAGGTAGTATAGTGGCACGGTTTGGTCGACTAACACGTGTGTGTGTGTGTGTGTGTGTGTGTGTGTGTGTGTGTGTGTGTGTGTGTGTGTGTGTGTGTGTGTGTGTGTGTGTGTGTGTGTGTGTGTGTGTCTCTCACAGATCTGAGGACGAAATTTTGGAAGAGTTCAAAGGAGGCAACTGGGAGCCGCCTGCACACAGGCGAGAAGCGACATGCCCTTTTCTCGGTCTCCATTCAGTGTCTCCCTCTCGTTTGCCAGCTCTCTCTCTCACCATTGTCCCTCGTGTTCTTCTTGTTCTTGGAGTCGCTCCATTTCCCCTCCGGGTGACTCACCCTCGTCCTTCACGTTGTCCTGTCCTTTCTTGCGGGTTGGACTTCGTTGCCTTCTTTCGCTCTGAGTTCCGCAGTGGTTCGACCTGCGCAACAGCTGGTTAGAATATCGCACGCCTGACCTTTGTCTGTGGAGTGCGTGTGTGTGTGTGTAAGTGGGTGTGTGAGTGTGTGCGTGCGGGATCACGCTTGACAAAGTGAACACGTATGCAGCAAAGGTATCAAGGAAACATGAGCCGAGTGGCGTCGGAAAACTAACGTCAACACAACAATGGCATACCATTTACACTGTGCAGGAGCACACAAATGTTAATGACGTGGGTGGGACGGACGGTCAAAGTAAATGCACAATGACAATCACAATGACTTTCTTAAACAATTAAACAGGCTTTCAATAAATGACTTTATTTTTCTTCTACGAAACAGAGTAACAGAGTCTAGGACACAACGCCTGCAGCAATGTTTACAGAAACACAGCTGTCTGTGTCTGGAGGAGCTAGGGACCCGCCAACACCTCGGGTCCTGCCATCGCTCAGCCCAAAATGCTGTGTGTGTTTGTTTTTGTGTGTGTGTGTGTGTGTGTCTGCGCGACTGTGTGCAGGCCAGACAATCTAGTGTAGCTTATGGCTAATCATTTTACGGCTGAATTGGTGAAGATTTGTTTCGACAATCAAGAAACTGAATGAGGGCTGAGAGAAAAACTTGCCAAGTGCCTACTTACTGAGCGCTAACAGTCAGCGAGAGAGGGAGATAGAGAGAGAGAGAGAGAGAGAGAGAGAGAGAGAGAGAGAGAGGGAGAGAGAGAAAGAGACAGACCACAAGTCGTGTCTATATTTACGAGGAAAATTAGTTCCACTTGGTCTCCCAGTCTTTTCTGCTTTTCCAGGCAGCCTTATCTGAGCCCTGGTTTGGAAGGAATGTGTGTGTGTGTGTGTGTGTGTTCCTCCAGAACACCAAGTCTCACTAAGTACAACATGTCATGTGTTCCGTCGGAGACTGGAATCAAATCATGACATCATCGTGGATGACATCACTCTGGAGTGGGAGACGGGCGTTCGACAAGGCCGACGATCCCTTCCTCTTGGCATTTGTGAAATACCGCTCGGAGACAGGAACGTCGCCTCGATCCCTGGCGTCCTCCCACTTTGCCACGAAACCACACATCCCAATTGATGCACTTATCACATACCATAAAGGCCATCCATTCAATCCGGCATTCCTCGCATTCGAAGACTGTCTGACGGGATTGAATCAGAACTAGCCATCCACTTATCGCCCACTGCATTCCTGAAAACTTGCTACACTTTGGAGGGGGGGTGGGGGGGGTGTTTGATGACCTTGAGAGGAACCTGTTTCCGGTTAAACCCCTCACACTCTCGTGTTGACGTGGCCCGCCCTCAGCAGCCGTGAGGTGAGGGCGGCGACCACGCCCAGGGAGAGGAGGAAGAGGGCGGTGCTGGTGAGAAGGTCCACCAGGCGCAGGCCCAGGTGAAACCATTCCGCTCCCGGGGGCTCCAGACAGAGACCCGGCCCGGCATGGTAAGGGAACGGGTGGCGGACGGCGTCCGAGAGGTAACCGGTGCCGACCGCTCCCAGGTAGGAGTAGTAGCACAGCGGCCCCATCAGCGCCGCTGCCATGGCGACGGCGAACATCAGCGGCGACGTCAGGGCGCACAGGAGGGAGACGGTGTAGGCCAGCTCCCACTGAAAGATCACACACACACACACACACACACACACACACACACACACACACACACACACACACACACACACACACAGATCATGGAGAAATCACTTACACATAGTGCCCAGAGGGGGGCAGCAGTGAGCTAGTGGAAAACCCAATGGGCAGTTGGAAAATTACACAGCCCTCCTACATAAGAAACTAGGGTTGGTGAACAAGCCTTTGGCCTTCATCGAACAGGGCAAAAACATGTCATATTCTGTGGAATGCAGCAGTTAACAGCCAAGCCAGTGGTTCGTTACGAAGCCTAATGTGTTTGGGGTAGAAACCTCCCTGCAGTGCTACAGAGCTACATCTGCACATCCAATTACACCATCGCACTCACCAGGAACTTCCTGTTGTGGTCCCTGTTTGCCATGACAACGCTGGAGCCTGCGACGGTGGCCTAGGAAGCACAGACAAACAACATAGCTGGGCCGTTACACAAATAGGGCCCGGGCTGCCAGATCTGCTGGCCGTCACCCCCTAACTCGCTCATGCATGTCACTTGAGTGAGCGCTAGCTAAGGTCTATCACATAGAACTCAGAGTTCTCTCAACTTTCCCTTGGGGAACACCCTTCTGTGTGTGTGTGTGTGCTCCAGCAGGCCCTACCAGGATCCCAGTCCACAGCGCTGCAGCTATCCTGGCGTCCCAACTGATGAACCAGGGGCTGAACGATCCACCAGGGAAGAAGGCCATAACTCCAGACAGAATTCCCAGGAGTCCTCCAGCCAGTAGTCCGCCCCCTACTGCCCTCCAGCCTGCCATGACACCACACGGACTCCGAGAAACAGCCTAGAAGAACCTCGGCGGCAGCCTGGCCTAGCAGCTAGTTCCGTTGTGGACGGTGTGTTGACAGCTGCTTAGTTAGACTGAGGAGTGGTGGCCAGGAAGGAGCTATGGGCAACTGCTTTCAAACAAAGGGTCATAGTAAGAGAATGTGTGTGTGTGAATGCAAGCAAGAGATCGATTGTTTCTATGTACACAGAGCTAATGTCATACAATGACTGACGTGTGTGTGTGTGTGTGTATATCAGTGCAGCACAATAAAAAGACAAAGGACTCCAGCAAGAATAAACAACCTCTTTATTTAAAATCATTTTTAAAAGAAAAACAAAAATAACAGGAAAGAGAGGGGGACAGAAAAGAAAAAGGGCAAGAAGTAAAAACAAGACAGACGAGGGTGGGTTGTGGAAAGAAAGATACAAATAGAAAGAAAACAGGAAGAGAAAAGAAGAAAAAAAACGCATGCCAAAATAATAACCAAATCGTCTGAGAACATTTTCGTTTACTCAAATCAACCTCTGTCAGGGAAGGCAGTTAAGATGGAGGTGGTGTTGAGGGGACGGAGAGATGAGGGCGAGGTCCCCTCTCTGGCTGGACCTACACCACACCCAGGCCCCATTGCATAAAGCTATGGAAAGACTTCTACGCTGGTCGTTCCTGCCTCGACATCTTTTGACCTTCAGTGTCTGAGTATCTGTGTGTTTGTGTGTGTGTGTGTGTGTGCACCTGGTCAGCAGAAAACCACCTGTTTCACCAGGTGTCTCGTCATCTCAGTCCAGCCCCGTTAGTCCTCAGCTCTGAGGATTATTGTCACGGTGGGCGGGGCCTATAGTACAGACCTCCGGGAGAACGGTTCCACTGGTGACATCATCACCACGCGTCTACACACACACGCTATCATAATTTAAGCCCCCCCATCCCCACACGCCACACAGTGGCACAGCAAGTTACGAACCGTCCAAATACATTGTTACCTCTACGATAGCTTATTTAGAGTTCAAAACACAGTCAGGCACAATTACAATGGCTATAGGGCAGAAGAGCACAACACCGTCAGTCCTCAGGAGGCACAGTGTCTTTGTGTGTGTGTGTGTGTGTGTGTGTGCTTAGAAGGACGAGGGCAAGGTTGTGGGACTCTGTGAGTTGATTTGTTCATCTGTCTGTCTTTGTATCCGTAGCGTGGACAGTAAGTAAAAGGGCTGAGCCAGTAGGGCTATTGCTCTTGAGAACTGGTGTTGTGCATCTCCTTTGAAAATAGTTTAACACACGCACATCTACCCAGGGCACACCGTCCCTACGGCAACATCGTCTTATAAACAACTCAGGTTAGAGCGCTACAGGTCACACACTCCCAAGAGCACACACTCGGATCAGTGATTTACAAGCAAAGCAAACACACACCGCCATTACAGTCAGAGCAGTGGACACACCCCCCCTTATGGCTGGCAGGGATTAGATATACTCAATAGAGGCAATCATAGAGATGTTTGCATGGCACGTTTACAGTAATTGTTAATACTGTGATTGTCTTTGCGTGTGTGTGTGTGTGTGTGTGTGTGTGTGTGTGTGTGCGGTGGGTGAACAAGCTTTCTCAACTACAGAACATTCCACTCCTATTCTATCACACGTCATTAAAAGACTTGACATTATCAACCATAATATCAATATTTTCATACTATTGGTGGTCTATCATGGATACAGAGGTCACAAGGGATGCAAGGTTCACTTTACTGTACACTTGTAGTGTGTGTGTGTGTGTGTGTGTGTGTGTGTAACCGAAGGTGAACATTTAGTCTCTCCCCAATATGTACAATATTGTGTGGTTTGAGATATTACAATACTGTTAAGTAAAGGTACATTTAGCCACACAGAAACATGTGCAAAACTCTGCCAGAGAGTTTGATAGCTCAGTCTATGTACAGTTCACTCCCTGATGATGATTCAAGGCCTTGAGACAGAAAAGTCACCAGTTGGAAAGCACGGACCACACATTCCGAGCCTCCTTGGAAAACATTTTTTAACAAATTCCTAGCGGATGACATCACAATGGGCCTCCAGAATAGAACAGCGGGCGTGTCATTCTAAGAATAGTACTTCGCTGACAGACGTTCTAAAGAGGAGAACTCCCTCACGGAAAGGTTACACGTGTCCGTCACGACAGTCCTACGTAAGGCAACAGCCGCGTCACACAACGGCAGCATGCACTACCCTCAGGAAGCCAGAGGGGGCGGCTGTACGGTCTCCCGGGCTTCCCCTGAGATCCTGTCCGGGACGGGGGGAATCGAGGACACACTGTCGTCTCCTTCCGACGGCCTAGGGATTCACACAGAGGAAAACGGTACAATAATGGTGTGGACGATTGTCGTTGTGCTGATTGTCAGGCAGAAGGACGCCCGTGCCATATTGCCGGTTGGGTTCTCCGTGTCTCCCTTTTGGCCGTGTGCTTTCCGTTGGGTTGAGGGGTCCACAGGGACCACTCGTTTTCTAGAACTTTATTGCACCATATCAGTCTTGGATGACAGTCACGCACACTCATATACACACGCGCACACGCGCACACACACACACACACACACACACACACACACATAAACTGAGTCCGTTGCCGGACAAAAACAGTTTTCCAGTCCGACGGGAGCGCCAGACAGCTGTTAAAATCCTCTCCTTCTTCTCTTTGTGATTCTCCTCGCTTTCCACCCATCCCGGTTTTCCCCTCGTTCTCTGGCAGTGTGTCTGGGGTGGGGGGGTTGGGTTGGGAAGAGGATTCTGAGGGGGACGGGGGGGGGGGGGGGGGGGGGTTCACGGAGACAGGTCGGAGATGACCAGCTTATCCGGTTTGCCTCCGATTTCTCCAGGAACCGGGAGCTCGTCGGACTCGTAGTCATCGTCGAACGACCTGGGGACACAACAAAGGGGGGAACACATTCGTTCAGTGAGCCTGGCTGCTGCTGCTACAGGAGCTGTTGTGTCCTACTGTAGCTACACCGGTCCCGCTGTGGCTGGGGCGCGCGTCGTACCCGTCCTGCAAGTGCTCGTTGGCCGTCTCCTCCGCCACCAGGATCTCGTACTCCTCCGCGGCGTATTTGTCCCAGTCGGAGGGCTCCGGACCCTCGCTGTCGATGTCCTGCAAGCCCACACACAAATACGTCATCAGGTGAGCATCTAAGCCCCATCCCCCTTATCTTAAACCCAGTGTTCCACCGTGGGGAACGCTGCCCCCTAGTGGGGTGGAGGTGCGGGCGCAGACCTTCTGCACAGCGAAGGGGTCTCTCTGCTCGTGGTCCAGGTACTTCTCCAGGTTGAAGAAGGTGTCGTAGAAGATGTGGGCCATCCGGCAGCGCTTCAGGTCGCTCAAGGTGATCTTCCCTACAGAGCCACAACGCACGCGTGCGCGCGCACACACACACACACACACACACACACACACACACACACACACACACACACACACAGAGAGAGAGAGAGAGAGAGAGAGAGACGGATTTAGACAGAGCAGAAAGAGGAAAATACAAGGATACAGATCACGATGAAGCAACAGTCATTGGAGGCAACATTCAGAGGCAACATACACAGGCATCGCGTTTGATACCGAACACCCAAGTAATAACATGGCACAACACCCGCGCGTGTGTGTGTGTGTGTGTGTGTTTGAGTGTGTGAGCCAACAACCCCCGAGGGAGCAGATGGGCGTGGGGGGCTGTTCTGACCTTGGCACTCGGGCTTGACCAGGTCCAGCATCTGGCACAGCAGGTCCTGGAAGGGCAGCGGCTCGATGCCCATGCCCTCCATCCGCTCGCACTGCTCCTCGTAGAAGTACTCCAGCTCAAACATGGACAGCACCCCGTCCCCATCCAGGTCCATGCAGCGGAACCAGTACTCGATGCTGAGAAGGGGGGGGGGGGGGCACAGGGGAGGGGAGTCAGCCATGGGAGGAGCACTCGGGCACCCAAACACCAGACCTGGGTTTCTGAACTCCATAGTTGGGAATTTTTTGGACTTTTTTTTTTTTTACTTCCAAGTCAGGGGAACTATTGAACCTTCAGACGGGTGTGTGGAAACCCCCGTGCCCAAACATACGGCCGCGCTCCAATACCTGGTGAGGTTCTTCTTGTCCTCCTCCGAGATGAGGAACCAGACAAACTCGGCGTAGCTCATCCTGCCTTCCCTCTGGACGGAGCTCCCCCTGGGGAATACACGGAGAGAGGGGACCTTTAAAAAACACCTCGGAGTGTTCCGCTCAATTGCCTGCTTCTGTTTGCCAATGAATGAGGTTCGGGTGTGTGTGTGTGTGTGTGTGTGTGTGTGTGTGTGTGTGTGTGTAGCTGCTCACCTCGTGACCGCTCCTGAGAACAGCCTCTCGATGATTCTGTTCGAGGAGGCTGGGAGGTGGGGTGGGAGGGGGGACAGAAAAGGGAGGAGGAGAAAAGAAAACAAGGTTATCCTTTGCACAGCACAGTCTTTAAAATCACGAGACAAGTCGGCAAAGCTCAAGGGTCGACTTCAATCCTTCTTGGCGCACAAGTCAATGCACACACGCACGCACGCACGCACGCACACACACACACACAAACAACCAACTCATCAGAGAGCGGCCTCAGCCTTACCGTGGTCGCTGTAGCGCGCCAGGTCCTTGGGGTCGATGTAGAGGTCGTGGTCGGCGTCCAGCTCCCAGAACTTGCAGTAGATGACGTAGAAGTGCTCGTAGGAGAAGTAGTCGGTGATCTGGTTGATGTCGTCCTCCTCCTCCAGCAGGGCCAGCGTCTGCAGGAAGTTGCTGCGCCTCAGCTCCGTCATGGTGATGCGTCCCGTCCACGAGCGGTTCACCACGTAGAATATCCGCTGGATCACCTAGGCAACAAAGCACACAGCGGGGGAGATCGGTCCGTGTTTACCTTTTCTGTCGTTTTGTGATAGAACAATTGCACGTTTCAATGTGGAAGAAGAAATTCGGCAATCCTGACAATTGAATGCTGTAAATGGCCTTTTCACTTCTCGCCACTGTTCTGTCGCAGTGTGTGTCAATCAACGCTCTCCTGCCATCCTTCCCTCATTTGTTCATTTGCACACACCAGTTTAGCATGGCGCGGATTAGCACCTATATCCTGGTACGCTCCCTAAGGGCCACAAATGGTCAGCCGGCCCAGCACAGAGGAAGTGCCTAAATATGGGCGCGAGCTGGTCTATGGCTGAGGTGGACTGTAGGGGGCGTCAGTCTTTCCGTGATGTCATGGCATGCTGAGACCGGGCGCTTCTCGCGATTAAAACTATGCTACGCGGGGTGCATGTGAGGCAGCAGCTGCCCACACAAACACAAACACACACACACACACACACACACACACACGCACATCTACACAGAGTATCTAACGTTACCTAATCTTTTACAGTGTACAATGTGTGTAGCACTGGGCCACTAAGAGCAGTGCTTCAGAGGGCAGAGCGATGAGGTTATGTTTCGTAGATAAAGCAATGCTCTGTTCATTGTTGTTCTTTGCCCTTTTCCCTTTTCCCCATCGCTCTTCCTCCCCACAGCCAGTGGTCAAAGCAACGCCATTTGTTTTCCTTTTTGTAGGAGATACAATCTTAAACTACAATGTATCTACACAAAGTCATCTGCCTTCCAACAGGATTTGTACAAATCATTCTTAATGGAAATAGGTTCCCTCTGTAAACAACCCCCCACCTATACCAAAGACAAAGACTAGCCCTCCAGGCCCACCCCCCCAAAATCCAAGGTGCGCAAATAGCCCACATATTCTCTTTATAGCAACAGTTCTGTTCCAGCACAGTAACCTGGGGTCAGGGCAGGACAGGACACACTGTGTTTTAAAGAGACGTTGTCCCCACAACAGGGTGGCTTGTAAATCTATGCTTTATGCTTTTCAGACTGGACCAGTGTTTTCATCCATCCCATTTCCAAACCTCTTTCATTTATTCGCAGCGTCATTAAATTGCAAAATCTTCCCCCCTAAAATTGAAGTAATGTATTGTTGCTTAATAAAACGGGGGATAGGGGTATTTCACAAGGTAATCTGTGTGACTTACTGTGGTGATATAGCGGGAATGGAATTCAGGAGCGTCTTTGAGAAACGTCAATCCTGGATGGGTGTCCACTATGTCCTGGTCAAACAGGAAAATACACAGTACAGTATCAATATACAAGTATGGGTTCAAGTTTAAGTGCAAGCTGGTTACACACACACACACACACACACACACACACACACACACACACACACACACACACACACACACACACACACACACACACACCTGAAGCTTTGTCTGTGGCCTTACCTGTAGTAGAGGAATGAGGTCTTCCTGTTCCAGGTAGTTACAGCCAGGCTTGGCTAGCAGGGAAATGAACTTGGACGCGTCGTCATTACAACTGTGTAACAACCTGAGGAGAGGAGAAGAGAGGAGAGGAGAGGAGAGAATGGGAGAGGAGAGATTAGCATATCTCGCCCTCCTTGACTTATCAAAAAGCAGTGAGGTTAAAGGTTAAAGGTTAATCTGAACACAGTCTTACTTCCTCCAGGTGGCGATGAAGGAGTGGACCGAGACGAAGCCCGTCCTCTCGCCTCCCGCCCCGTTGAACATGGGGGCCTTCCAGTACAGCGGAAACCCGCATGCCTGCACAGAAAAGGCCCAGCACAAAACATTCTCAACTATTCTACACCCAGAGCTTTAAGAAATCATCATTTTGTTTTGAGCGTGTCGTCGCTGTCGGGCGATAACCGCATAGCTCCACTTTCTGTGATTTTCTTTCCATAATTTCTTTAATAAATCTATTAAAAGCCTTTGATTATTACCACTGGACCAATGAGAAGTGTTGAAAATGGTCTCTATGCAAACTACTTATTATATCCATTGGGTCTGAAAACAGATGACGTTTTTTTTTTTCACTTCTTAAAAAGTTACGAAGTCACGTGTTTATTTCACACGACAGCAACAACATTCTATATCCTGGCTAAGACGACCGCTACCGCTTCCTTCACTCACCTTGGCAATCTTGCCCATCTCGTAGATGTCAGCTTTCTCCTCCTCGAACTCGGTGAAGGCTGCTTCGATGGCGGCGATGGCGGGGTCGTGGTTGGGCGCCGGGCCGGGCGCCGGGAGGCCACGGGGGTAGTAGAACCTGGGAATGTTGACCGAGGGGGGTGGAGGGGTCAGCAGCACTGGGACAGGGGGAGGGCTGGGTGAGCGGGGGGTCGGGGTGGAGGGGGCCGGGGTGGGGGCAGGAGGAGGCGTTCCGGGTTTCCTCTCTGTCTTGGGCTGGACCTGCCGAGAGGGATGAGGAGGAGGGGAGAGAGAGAGAGAGGTCTATGAGAACCTGACCTGAGGTTCTGACTGCCTGACCCGCTGTACTAAGTGACCCGCTGACCTGCTGTACTTACTGACTCAAAGACCTGACTCTGTCAGACAGTCATTTACTACAAGTCCTAGTTAGTCACTGTTGAAGTACCTGGTATTACGCTATATTACTCTATACATACACATACAGTATATGCCCATACTCTTTAGAACAAACTCATCAGTCAATAAGATAATCTGGTTCAAAAGTACAAACAACTGCTTTTTATATTCATAGCCTGGAACGTTTTGACTTGTTAGAGACAACTGAACCTTGACCTTATTCTAGAGAGATGCATTATGGGATAAATACATCTATTAAAGTGTTTTTGCAATACAACATAACATTGTTGCTTCAACATCTTCATTTTCAAGTAATTGCGATCAAATTCAACAGATTGAAGGCTTAGGATACTTCAGAACCCTTTCCCCAAACAACTTCAGTTATTAAATGCACACAGGGCTAAAGAAACCTAAAGACATATGATACATATATGTGTGGCAAATCCCAGTTTGAATCCAGACAGTACCAGATTGGTAAATGTGGGATAGGGAGAGGGGACGCTACAGGAAGCAACCACTTAACAACGAGCTTTAAGAGAAACTCAACACCACCTCAATGTCCTTTGGTGTCCCCACCCACATTCTCTTGGGGGTTTAGGGACAAACACCTCCCTGTGGGGTGGTTTAGAGACCAGTGGACAGCCAGTGAAAGGGGACAAACACCTCCCTGTGGGGTGGTTTAGAGACCAGTGGACAGCAGGTGAAAGGGGACAAACACCTCCCTGTGGGGTGGTTTAGAGACCAGTGGACAGCAGGTGAAAGGGGACAAACACCTCCCTGTGGGGTGGTTTAGAGACCAGTGGACAGCAGGTGAAAGGGGACAAACACCTCCCTGTGGGGGGGTTTAGAGACCAGTGGACAGCAGGTGAAAGGGGACAAACACCTCCCTGGGATTCAATCACATCCCAGGACTCCATTTGGACATTCAGGTCATTCCAGACACGTGGGCCATCCCTGACCAGGTTATATTACCTGAGAGTACCACAAAGACACTTCCTCTGCTTCCTCGTTCAACTCTCCTAGCTCGCGCACGTCAACGTAGACCCGTCTTAAACACACGTATTCGACCATGTTTCACGTGCGTGTAAACGAACAACAGTAGAGGTACCTTGTTTACGGGCGGGATCTCCGAATATGTGCAACTCTTTCTATTGCACAGCAAGGTCGGCAAATGTAGATTTCCAAACATCCCGTTTGGAAACTGCACCCAGACATTGGATGTGGACTGACAGCTCTGCTTTTTTTTGGTCTCCATCAGCCAGGCACCTCTCCGGAGCCCCTCGGTACAGTGTATTGAGCAGGACAGCTGTAGAACCCCCCCCCCCCCTCTCCCTCTCCCTCTCTCTACTCTTCACACTGTTCATTCTATCACGCTATTCCTGAAGCCCCCGGGCCTATTAATATCCTCCTGGTAGCTGCCTCAGAATAGGTCGTCTTCCCAGGCATGTCTCTCTTTCTCTCTGGGTAAGACACAGGCCCTTGGCATGTGTGGGTATGCTGTTGGGTTGCTTGTTTATCGGAACAGGCATATGCTAAGGGTGCGCATAGTCAATTAGCGTGATGTGTGTGTGTGTGTGTGTGTGTGTGTGTGTGTGTGTGTGTGTGCTCTAGGCTCTGAGTGTTTTTGTTTTGTTTTACTCATTTGTGTAATGCATGTGTGCGCGCGCCTGTGTGTTTTTGGCTCCCAGGCACCACTTTAGCGTTCGTTTAGTCAGCGGGTGCGTTTTGTATTTCAGGTTCTGTCATGCAGGTGTGTGTGTGTGAGTGAGTGTGTGTGGAGTGCGTCCCCCTGGAGCCAGCCTGCTGCGCCCCACTGACCTGCTGCTGCTGGAAGGACTTGAGCCTCTTCTTGAAGCGCGAGGGGAGGACAAAGTCGCAGCCCCGGGCCAGGAAGGCCAACTCGCCCCTCAGGTCGGGGTCCCGCCGCAGCGAGCCCTCCTGGATCATCATGGCGGGGGCCGACACGCACAGCCCCCCACCAGAGCCAGCCACCTCCGCAGTGGCTCCCGACACGGCGAGGGACGGAGGAGGCGCACGCCCAGGCTGGCAGCGGGCAGACCCGGGCACGGGGGGAGGCTAGCACAGGCTACGGCTTCGAGGGAGGAGGAACAGCGCGGCGGTCAGTCACCCAGCTCAGTGGTGTCACTCGGAATTCTCCAGCGGCCGCTCCGGCCAACGCATGAGAAGACACGCGTGAACGCTCGCACACTTTGACTCCGAGACTCTCGCTCCGTTGCTATCTCGCGCTCTCTCTCTCTCTCTCTCTCTCTCACTCCGTCTCTCAACGCTTCGACCGCGGCAGTAATCCAACAGTGTGTCCGTAGAAAACTTTTATTCCCCGGGAAGTTGGACCGCGTCCGTTGCGCCACGCGTGCCAAAAGCAGGGCGCCTTCTCTCCGGGGCTAAAATGGCTCTAGACTCCCTCTGACTCTCCTGGAAACACGGACCTACCGTGGTTTCACTGGTGCCTGTTGCTCCGAGTTTGACACTGTCAGACTGAAGTTAGAAACATGAGCCATGCCGGGGTTTGGCACACACACTCACACACACACACACACACACACACACACACACACACACACACACACACACACACACACACACACACACACACACACACACACACACACACACACACACACACACACACACACACACACACACACACACACACACACCGGCTGTCCTGAGCAAAAGGGTGGGCGTGGAGTTCAGCCATGTCACATATCTGTGTGTAGTGCTTTGCATGTTTGGAGCCCCCAAACTCCCTACCGGGACTATGGATATCCTATAGTTAGTCGGCAAGTCTAAGTGCTTATCAGAAAGGTTTCGCGGTGCTGTGGGGCTCGTGTGTTTGTGTGTTTGTGAGTAAATAGACCAGCCTTTGTGTTTTGCTCAGGGGCCAGCGACGGGCGCAGACACGTAAACGCAGTCACACACACTTTACGAGTGGCCCTGACCATTGTTTTGCCTCGTCATCAAATTATCACCTTCATCAAACCACCGACGTGAACGAGACTGTGTTTTGGTGACGTTTATGGATCCCAAAGTCTAACCACGTCTTGTCACGGTAATCTTTGACCTGGACCGCTGGCCCACATAGATACTGGCACGCGCTGCATTGCCAATGTGCAAACAAGATGTTTGTGTTTGAGTTTATCTGTTTCCGTGGGCCAAGACGTCTGTCTAGACTTGGAGCTACGCTGCTTTTCGGACCTTACTTCCCATCCTTCCCCTCTTCCGTTGGGAGTCTCCGAGGCTGACACGCCATACATAATCAAACGTTTCGTAAACCGTAGTCCTTTCCTTTCAACTCTGACTCGGTAGCACTTTCCAATCCATGGTTATTCATTTGTATAATAATAACAACCCTTATTTATCATGGGGGTGTCCCACTAAGAGCACATTCTAAGTTGTATAGCTATTAACTATGCAAATCGAAGCCAGAAAGAGTGAATTGACACATTTCTTAGGTGGTTAGAATCTTTAGGCCAGACGAGGGTTAGGTTGTTGTTATGACAGTGATAGGTGGGTTTGTGTGTGTGTGTGTGTGTGTGTGTGTGTGTGTGTGTGTGTGTGTGTATATATGTGTGTGGCGTTGCCAGTAGAATGTTCGCCCACTGCCAGGGCACTGGTAGCCCCTCACCCCACGCAATGCCAGCCCACAATAGCCAAGACCAGTACAGCCCTACCTAGCTAACCAGACCAATCTAAACCAGACCAGCCTGGCACAGCCCAGACCAGCCCGGCACAGCCCAGCACAGCCCGGCACAGCCCAGCACAGCCCGGCACAGCCCAGCACAGCCCAGCTTTTCAAGGGATCCCTCAGGGCTAACACCTGTAATGTAGTCTTGGATATTGTTTTACCTTCCTCAAAATCTATAGCCATAAATATGCTGACCTACTATTCAGCTGTTGTAGTTTAATATGCTAGGGAAGACACACAAACACTATCTAGGTAATGTCCCCGATGCCGACTGAGTAGTAGTGCCTAGTGGCACCATCTACTGGTACTACGGCGCAACAACACCTCGTTTACAGTGAACTACACTATGTTCAGACTGTCTTGGAAACACAACCTTTGCTTCCACCTAACTTCTCCCTGGCATCCTTGAAAGAATGTCTCGAAATGTCAGCCAAGGACAGGTCGACAAGCACAGGTGCGAGAACAAGAGGAGTCATGACCTACCGGCACCCTTAATCCACGCTCAGGGTGTGAGTGTTCTCGTTCTCTCTCTCGTTCTCTCTCTCTCTCTCTCTCCCTCCCTCCCTCTCTCCCTCTCTCCCTCCCTCCACAACACATTGAGATACGAATGTGACAGCTGGCGGGGGCAGTGTGAGCGTGTGAGTTATGACAGGAAGATCAGACGTGTCGGACACGCCGACCATCCCACCGTGTGTGTGTGTGGGGGCAAATGTTTGGGGGGGGGGGGGGGGGGGGGGGGGGGTCAGGGGGGGGGTCAGTGGCAGCTTTGGGACAAAGCAAGCGAGTCACCTTGCTGTTTAGGTCGCGGATCTCAGCCCCGCACTAGACCCCCCTGGAGACGCTGGAACAAGCCCACACTGTACCAACGCCAAGGTGACATTACACGCACAGCCAAGCACCCACGCACATGCACAAACGCACACACACACGCGCACGCACACGCACACGCACACGCACACGTGCACACACAGATTCCCTGAGATACTCCTTCTTTCTTGATTATTTTGCAACATATCAAACCACAGTGGTGACACATTCAGTTGGGTCCCGATCAACGTCCCTGCTGTTTTCAAGACTCACTTTTTCTGCAGTAGGTCTCTCCCTCCCTGTGTCACTCCCTCCCTGTATCACTCCCTGTATAATGTGATATTTGAAAGTCCATTCCCACCACTTCCATTGGCCCATTTCCTTCCATATGGATGCTTTCGTGCACTTGTTATGCCATAAATCTCAGCTTAAAGAGCAGATCTGTGTGTGTGTACGTGTGTCTGTGTGTGTACGTGTGTTTGTGTGTGTACGTGTGATTGTGTGTGTGTGTGTGTGTGCGTAAGAAGACCCTGAGCATATGCCACTGGGCAGCTGTGTGCTCTTTTCCTGTGTGACTGACAGCCAGTGTAATCTGCCCGTCCTCCCCTTTCTGTGCTGGGTCCTAAAGCCTGCTCGGGTTCCATTTCAAATACTCCTCATTGAAAATGACTCGGCCGTGCCAAAGCACGTTCCGGTCCAAACACATGACATGAAGAAAGACCACAGAATTTAAGAGGGATGGTACCAGGAGCCGTGAGAGTGCCAATGCAGCGCAACAGCAGGAACGCTGGGTCCCTGGTGGACACCTCGCCACCCCAGTGGTAACAGGAACACACAGCTGTACACACACACATACCGACTGGGAAAGGGTGCAATCTCAGAAAAATTAAATAAGATATATATATTTACAGTACTGTGCATACGTTTTAGGCAGGGGATGCTGTTTCAAAGCCGAATGGTGGTCACACCAAATGTTGATTTGATACAGCTTTGCTTTTCCCTCACTTTGTATTTTATGAATTGATAAAAAAGCAAACAATGAACTTTTTTTTATTTTTTATTAAATGTCTAACTTTAAGACTTTACACCTGCCTACAACTTTTGCAAAGTACTGTATATATATATATATATATATATATATATATATATATATATATATATATATATACACAATGATGGTCGGAGTGAAAAATTCCTGACCCTTCTCACTGGTCTTTACAGATGGTTTCACAACACCAGCCTTTGTTGCAGAAGTGTATGCTGGGGAGGTTGGGGTTGGGCAATGGAGGGGCCAACAGAGGGAGGAATAGCAGGAACAGGTGTGAGGGCACTCAGTCCTCTGGGTTCTCGGTGTCTTGCGCTCCCTTCCCATCGCCGTGGGAACAGGTGACTCAGCAGCCTTCCAGGCACCGACTAGACAGGTGCATCATGGGAACGAGGAAGGGAGCAAATGAGGTGGATTAGCAGTTGTCCAATTCAATCTGGGCAGGCCTGACCCTCGTACAACACAAGACCCACGTAAAGGGACTGGTAGGGTGTGCTAAGTGGTTGGTGTGCTACATTGTGTCTCAGGGAATCATTTGTTACTGGTATTGCGAAACATAGTGGTTTTATTAGTAGAAGTTGTAGTAGCATTGCTTTCCTTCCTCCGTTTCTTCTCGACGTTCCCCTGATCTCATTCGATGGGGCCACTTAACAGGAACTCCTCATTCCAAACTTCAGAGAGGAGGGAATAGTGTGAACATCGCCACTTCCCAGACCACACACCCTCGCAGACACGCATCCCCGTCCCAGAGCGGCCGCCGCTGGGTGTAAAATTATCCACGTAAATATAGCCGCTAATTTGAGGCTTATTTTCTGCCACAGGCACTGGGCAGACTTCACAGTCCCACATTCGGACACTGGCATGCGCACTTTGGAAGGGGCCGGCCAAATGCCGTCTCCATGGCGATGACCCTTTCCCTGGACTGAGCAAAGCGAAAGGAATCCTCCCATATTTAGCCTGCCAACAGCAGGAAACATTGTTGCGCTGCTCCCCAACTCGCTTCCTCTCACAAAAGTAACACACACACACACACACACACACACACACACACACACACACACACACACACACACACACACACACACACACACACACACACACACACACACACACACACACACACACACACACACACACGCCCAGACAAGTTCAAAAGGAGACACTTTCGAACAA
>JAPMUY010006839.1:0-10000 GCA_026901105.3 Galaxias olidus | reverse complement strand
TGCGCTCAGAGCCAGGCAGCCCGCCCCTCCGCCGGGGGGCTTCTTGGCGCGCCAGTGGGGGCCGTCGTCCCCGCCGCACAGGCTGCCGCTGCTGCCCACCCTTTCCAGGGCTCCCCCCAGCCCGTTACAGCCGGGGTCCACCCCCACGCCGGCCTTCCCCGGGGCGTGGCAGGAGGCGGCGAGCGGGTGGTCGGGCGGCGCCAGCAGCTCGGAGCAGGTGCCGCGGTGGGCCACGGTGCAGTCCAGGCCCTGGGAGAGCGCCCCGCACGGGCCGGGGCAGTAGTGCACGGCGTGCGTGTGGGCGCGGCGGTCCACCACCACGCTGTTGTAGCAGCTCACGCTGCTCACCACCACGCGGTACGCCGCTGCCATGGTGATGCGTCGCGAGCGCTAGGCCTCAGCGCCGGGCATGAGAGAGTCAATGGGAAAACACTACCGATAACACAGGGAAGGGGGGGGGGGGGGGGGGGGGGTGTTCACGAAAAAAAAAACAGCTAGCTTCTGAAGAAATCAAGAAGTCAGTGTCAAGCATCCAAAATCCAGACGAAAGCTAAAGGAAAAGAAATCATCGTCCTACAAAAAAGGCAGCCGTCATATTATTATAATCAAAGGGACCACTTTACATACACACAAAAAAATCCCAAACTAAAAAAAGGTAGTTTTCTTTCAGAAGAGAGCGGGGACTTCAAAAGCCCTGCTTTCCCGCCGAGGGAGCGCGTCTCTCCTCCTTCTCCTCCTCCTCCTCCTGGGGCTCCTTTGCTGCAGCAGCGAGCAGGGTTCTCCTCTCCACCTCCTCCGCTGGCAGCTCGTAAGCCGCTAACGACGGCTCTGGAGGGCAGGCGAGCAGCCGGCTCCGTCTCTCCACCGCAGCCCCTGGGGCTTAATCCCGGCCCGGTGGCGCTTCAGCATGACCCCCAGCCACGGCTCACCCTGCAGGGCTTGAAGGCACAGGAAGGACCTCCCTGCCTCGGTGCCCTCCAGCAGCGTTCTGTTGAGGATGTGGAGAACAAAGGGTGGTCTCTCTGTCTCTGACTCTCTCACTCTCTCTCTCGCTCTCTCTCCTCCCCCTCGATGGGAATGTCTTTGTCTCTTTCTCCCGGTGGATCGTCGGGTGCCGTCAGCTGTGTCTTAGAGGAAGGACGTGTTCCTGACAGGAGGACGCCACCTGTGGTTCTGCAGAGAGAAGGGGATGGGGGGGGACAAAGAAAAAGAGGTAGATCACTTAGACAGTTACCATGTTGCAGGCTTTCAGTTTTTCTACGTGTGTGTGTGTGCGTGTGTGTGTGTGAGACGTGCCCTCCAGTTATAGTCCCGATGAAAGCCGACATGACAGCTTTAGGCTCTTCATCTACAAAGACTACCCACGCTAACATCCTGCAACATCCGCCTCCCAATGAACACACACACACACACACACACACACACACACACACACACAGAGAGAGTGTTCTGCTGGTGGGATCAAAGGGAGAGAGTAGTGGAGAGGAGAAGAAAGAGGGACTCAAAGCATGGGAAGAGTCGTAAAGAGGTCCTCCGTGACCTCCCTAAAGGAGCTGACACTAAGTGAAGGCCAAGCAGGTGTCTTTAAGGGCTGCACCTGTTCGGTGCTCTTTACCCAGCCCACTCTGGGATTCCACTGTGTACACACACACACACACACACACACACACACACACGCACACGAGCACGCCCCAAGTGCACTGCCACAACAACACCAGGTCAATTCCGTGGAATCAAGGTTCAACATCAAGAGAGTGTGAGTCATCCCCAAGGAAACAACACGGAGCTGTAGCAAGCTATAAAAAGCAGCTTGAGCCTGCATGACCGTGTTAAAAAAAACAGCTTTGCTACCTTGCTCTTTCCTGCTGATCTCCTAGCAGGCTGAACCTGGCCCCACTTCAAAGACGCGGCGGGGCTATTCGTAGAGTGGCTCCGCACACATAAAACAGGTACGACCGTCCCTCAGCTAAAAAGGTAAACAAGCTGGCCGACGCAGCGCATTCACACACAAGCACGCCAGCTATGAGGATTTACTACCCGTGCACGAGGCATGAAAAAGCAGGCATGTCTTAGGCCATCTCTCTCTCTCGCTCTCTCTCTCCCTGGCTCGCTCTCCCTCCCGCTTGCTTGCTCTTCAGTTTCTCTCACCGTTTGCAAAGCTCCCTACCATCTTCTTTCCTCTCTCCCTGTCTCTCGCTCTCTCTGGTCTTTTCTCCCTTGTTTTCTGTTTTGGGACCGTTTCGGTTTCCCAGCGGAGGGGGAGGGCACACATTCCGCTGAGGTCTGGCCTCCCACACACACAGCCATCCTGGCTACACACTAACCTCTGTTCCACTAGGCTGTACAAGCACACCACTCCTAGAGAGTATATAGCCCAGTGGACATACTCACGCAGATTTGGCCCCTACCATTCTTTAGGAATACGCTAAAAACACACACTTAGATGCTCTAACACACGCACACAGAGAGAGAGGCTAACCTCACATCAACTATGCCATTCATATTTCTTAAGACCCAGTCTATACTTACAGGACAATTCCGCGGTCTAATGGGAGCAGAACACACACACACACACACACACACACACACACACACACACACACACACACACACACACACACACACACACACACACACACACACACACACACACACACACACACACACACACACACACGGCTCTGCCGCCAGAGAGAAACGATGAGCACATAATTAATATCAATGGTTTCTGGACGCCATTATGGACCAGGAGTTTCCTTCTCGCGAGGGGCCAACAAAGAAACTGAGACCTCAGGAGTGAGTGTGGTCTGCCTGCGGAGGGTGTGAGAATCGGGGATTTGGGGCACCTGGAAAAACACCCACTGAGGAGTTCTATGGAAAAAAACATGTGGTCCACTGGCACACGCATGCATAAAACACACAGACACACACACACACACATACTGTGGCCCTTTGCTGCAGGCGACTCTGCAGATGGACGGGTCACTATCCAGCAGGTTGTTTTTGTCTTCTAAGCAGGAAACCCCACTTCCTGTGTCTAATTGGATGGGCACACACCCATAGTAACAAACACACACTCACACACTCGCACACACCAACACACGTGACAGATCAAACCAGAAGGAGAGGGGTAAGTGACAAAGCAACAACAGCCCTTGAACCCACTATAGATACATCTGAAAAGCTTACACTCAGAAAGTGACGGCTAGGACATGCTATTACATTGGTGTTAAGCTCCACAAGTCTACACACACACACACACACACACACACACACACACACACACACACACACACACACACACACGCACACACGCACACACGTGTACTCTTCAGCTGCAGCCTTTTGTTGTAAAAACACTCAGTGTCTGTGTCAATGTTGACGTCCGAGTTTCCTGCAGCGACGCCGAGCTTGTAAACAAACTTCTACCGCAATCCAACTTCTGCTTTGGCTCAAACTCAGGAATCAAAACGGCACACACGTGTGTCTCTCCCTCTCTCTTCCTCTCTCTCTCTCTCTCTCTCTCTCTCTCTCTCTCTCTCTCTCTCTCTCTCTCTCTCCTCTCTCTCTCTCTCTCTCTCTCTCTCTCTCTCTCTCTCTCTCTCTCTCTCTCTCTCTCTCTCTCTCTCTCTCTAAGAGCATGCTTTATGGGCCAGCGAGCTGCACATGTGTGTCTGGTGTCAGCTTTCAGCCGCTCTGTGTCATCCAGCTATAGCTTAACCCCCCCCCATCCATCCATCTCTCAGTGCCCCTCTCCCAACCGACAGACCAGCCCCCTCGTCTCACAGCACTCCCGCTCTCTCAAGTAGGTAGGTGTCCATAATCCAAACAAGTCGTCTGCCACTTTGTGGAGGGACGTTTCCATGGGGTGAAGGTGAGGTTCTCTCAGTAATAGGACAAACTCAAATCTCACATCTCTCCATCTCTGAATGACTGCCTTACCCCACCTTCCCCCTCTCCCCCTCCTCCTTGTGCTCCTCTCCCAGTGAGTAGCCGGCTGTCTCCTTACCCAGAAACAGTCAATCACAGCAGTCCACTGCTGTCGCCTACTCCTGTGTGTGTGTGTGTGTGTGTGTGTGTGTGTGTGTGTGTGTTCGTACTTGAGTGTGATGCTTAGAGGAAGTGTGCAGTAAGCCTCGGTGAATCAGGCATTTGACAGGAACCTTAAACAAACCCAAGGACAGGGGGCAGGCCTATACTAGCCCTCTAACATAACACACACACGCACACACGCACACACACACACACACACATAGCCAGGCGCCCCCAGGAAAATACTGAGATCATACTAAGAAAAAGGCACGGTGCCATTCAATCCAGCGTGCGCACACACACACACACACACACACACACACACACACACACACACACACGGTATTGACTTCTGTACCAATGAGTTGGAAGTGTCATAATGGAGGGATAATGGAGCTCTGGTCTGAGTCGCCTCCCTCTGACACACCTTCAGGCCTTTCAGACCACGGAGGGCAAACACAGACACTGAGGTGGTGAAACTAGGATGGATGCCTATTGTGTACACAACACACAGCCTAACACGGAGCCTAACACGCAGCCTAACACGTAACCTAACACGTAGCCTAACATGTAGCCTAACACACAGCCTAACACACAGCCTAACATGTAGCCTAACATGTAGCCTGGCTGGCGCTGTGCATTTTACGCTTCAATTCGATGCTTCACAACTTTGTCTGATCCCCCATACAATAACAATCTCAGCATGTGGCTCCTCCATTAAACATTAATACCCACTGTCACGCTGAGTCCCCCTCTCTTATCCCCCCTCTCTTTCCCTCCTCCCTTTCCCTCCCTCTCTTTCCTCCCCTCCATTCCCCTCTCGTCTTTGGTTCTTATTCTTCCTGCCCTCCTCCCACACTCCACTAGCTGACTGGAGTCCTGACCCAATTCTTCATTTCTTCAATCTCTGCGAAGATTATTCATACAAGCCCTAATCAGAAACACCACACCACACACTCACACTCACACTCACACTCACACTCACACTCACACTCACACTCACACTCACACTCACACTCACACGCATGCACGGACCAACGTGCACGAAGGCACACTCAAAGTTATGTGCGAACAAGTTCATCACCGCAGTTTACAATGTGTGCCTCGGCGTCCTGTTGCGACAGACCAGCATACTTCACCCCTGCCTTTTACATACAGCTGCTGCACATCAACCCCTCCTCGAGCACACACACACACACACACACACACACACACACACACACACACACACACACCCCACCCGGACTTCATTGTGTAGTCAGAGCTGCCAGATCCTCGCTCGTTAATCAGAGGGAGCACTGGAGGAGCCCGGGGAAAATCTGTCAGGAGAGGACGAACTGCCGGCGTTCCAACTGAGACCAGCCAGCCAGCCAGCCAGCCAGCCAGCCAGCCAGCCAGCCAGCCTGCCATGGAGGAGTGGGGGCCCCAGGGGGCCTATAGGGCCTCATGAGAGAAAGAAAGAGAGAGAGAGAGAGAGAGAGAGAGAGAGAGAGAGAGAGAGAGAGAGAGAGAGAGAGAGAGAGAGAGAGAGAGAGAGAGAGATGGTGGAGCAAGAGATAAACTAGGGTGGGTGTGTGTGTGTGTGTGTGTGTGTGTGTGTGTGTGTGTGTGTGTGTGTGTTTGATTTGATTTGAGCCGGGTTTACCACAGTAGTAATTACCAGCTCATTGGTGACCGCAACTCCCCTGAACGTGTCCCTACAGACCTTTCCTTAACACAGTGAGGGGGGCTTTTTCAAGAGGGAGTTATGAACTGAGACTCCAGGGAGAGAGAAAGAGAGAGTGAGAGAGAAAGAGCAAGAGAGAGAGCGAGAGACAGAGACTGAAACAATGACCCGGGCAGTGAGCTAGCACACAGAGAGACATGCCAGGCAGAGATTGATGATGTGCAACGCATCAAGTATATGGCTGACTGTGACTGTGACTGCGTGCGTGCGTGTGCGTGTGTGTGTGTGTGTGTGTGTGTGTGTAGAGTGATTTGCGCTCTTGGCTGCCTGGGAGGGTAAGCTTGGCAGACACAACGAGAGAACCCCTCTCCTCACGACTCCCAACCCTGCCAGACACATACACACACACACACACACACACACACACACACACACACACACACACACACACACACACACACACACACACACACACACACACACACACACACACACACACACACACACACACACACACACAGTGGATGATGACGTAACCACGTCCATGGGTTGGATGGAAGACAGACACGGGACAATGGCAGAGCTTTTTATAGGTCAGTGAGGCAAGCGTCGGCGCTGTTCGTCAATCTGTTTCTCCGTAAAAACAGCCTCTTCACACGTTTATTTCCTGTCACTCTCTCTCACTCTCCTACTGGCCCCCCGTCCCCCACTCACCCTTTCCTGTCTTCCCTGGTCTAGGCTTTGGGAGTCATTCAGGCTAAGAGAGAGGAAGGGCCCCTCTTTCCGGAAAGAGAAGTGTGTGGGAATAGTTCAGTGGCTCGTTAGGAACAAAATAACAGACCAGGACCACAGGCAACAGATACACACACACACACACACACACACACACACACACACACACACCTACACACACACACACACACACACACACACACACACACACACACACACACACACACACACACACACACACACAGACACACACACACACACACACACACGCCTACACAAGACACACAGACCGAAACGCAAACAGCAAGAGACAAAAGAAGTGATGTTTTGGAGCAATGCTGAAGAAGAGAACACTTCCCGTTAGTGGCAGAGTGACCTTATAAGGCAAACACACACCCACGCCTATGAAAACGCACGCGCACACGCACGCACACACAAACAAACACAGCCCTTCCTTCCACTGCAGAGGGCAGACACACACTGTAAGCAGACAAGACTGAAGGCCAGAGAAGATGGTGATGATAGCTGGCATCTAGTTCAAAACATCTCCAACGACACACCCACACACACACACACACACACACACACACACGTACACGCACACGAAGTAGTGTCCACTCCGTGCCGTCCAAACCAACAGCACAAGCATGCTTCCTTTGAGGGGTGCTGATTTAAAAAGCAGATTTGCGATGATGACATCCTTACAGATGCGTCCTGTTTGTTTACATGGGCAGCGGACACACACGCACACTCACACTCACACACACTCACACTCACACACACGCACACTCACACACAATCACACACAATCACACACACACACACACACACACACACGCACAAACACAAATAATGTAACGTGCTCAGAGAGCTGACCTTGATTCAGAGCCTCTGTGTCTGTGCTGCCATGGCCAATTTCCATCACTGCCATGCCATCCCTTCCCAAAGCTGACCCTTACATAACCTGCCCACATTAAGCAACACAGCTCCACACACACACACACACACACACACACACACACACACACACGACTCCAAAGGCAGTGGCAGGATGTACATCCATGCTCTGAGAGCAGAAGCAGGCACAATGGACCACTGCAGACCCAGACAGAGACCACTTCCAGACTGGTTCATCTGTAAAAGAACGTTCAACACACTCCGACATTCCACGGATAACAAGCAGCTTTAAACATATAGACACAGAGACCCCCACACGTACAAGCATTCACACACGCACGTGCGCGTGCGCACGTGCGCGTCTTTACACACACACACACACACACACACACACACACACACACACACACACACACACACACACACACACACACACACACACACACTTCTACTTACAGTGCCTCTCTCAGGTCAGGCAGCAGTCAGGGCTACAAGCTGCATACATGTGTGTTTATTATCAAAGAAAGAGCAGAACTCAGGATTTGAACCGAAACCCTTATAAGAGCATGTTTACAGTGGACAGCTGACGTTAAAACCATTATAGGCTGGGAGTGCGTGCGTGTTGCCGGCCGGTGTGTGTGTGTGTGTGTGTGTGTGTGTGTGCGCGCGTGTGTGTGTGTGTGTGTGGACTGCTGTCCCTGTCCGTCAGCGGGTCATACGAGGAGCAGATTAAGGTTTCTAACCGCAAACCCTCCGTCGCCACGGCCCGTCGTCACGGAGACAGGGCAGAGAGGAACCGAGTCGTCCGTCCCAGACGGGCACTGGTCAGCCCTCCTCGCGCCCCACGGGCCGGCATGGGAGTAACACGTTCCAGAGGAAGGTGTACAATAATCCGACAGTTTTGGCGCCGGCAAGTAATGTAACAGTCCAGACTTGAACGACTCAATTGCAATACATGTGAACGGGCGGTAACGTGTTTGTCGGTCGGAGCGAAGGACAAAGTGAGTCAAATTCACAAACTCCACGGGCGGAACCACCAATTCATATTTTCCTCAAGCGCACACTAACCTTTAGCGTCGTGCTACAGTTTAGCATCGAGCAGACACGCACAGCCGTTTCAGTACAGTAACTCAAAAGTTACTAAACGTAGCAACGTTGTAGTCATTCAAAAAGCAAGCCAACGACTTACAAAAAGTGTAACAAGTGCGAGTAAGTACTTCACGATTTCCCTCCAAACACACGCTCCAAACACACGACAACATACTACCTTTCACCACAGAGAGAGACTGGCGTTGGAGACCGCCACCCTGCGGCAGCGGGCGGCCCTGTCCCTTTAAGGCTGAAAGAGAGCATTTTACAAGCCGACGTCCAAACAGGACCGTAAAACAGGACTCCCCCCTCGCCCGCGGCTCGCCCCTCCTCCCTCTTCCTCTCCCTCCACGGCTCTCAAAACCCCACTGCTCTGGTCACCAAAAGTAACAGAAAAGGGAGCCCCCCCCCCCTGTAAGATATCATGCACACCAGAACACACAACGATACACACCCACTGTCCCGGTCCTGTCTCCTGAAATCCAGTGTTGGCGACGGCTTTATCCCGCAAAGTCTTCTTTGACCTGCACCGGACAATTAATGACTGCTATGCCGTCTTATATATCTGCCTGGATCCACTCTCTCTCTCTCTCACACACACACACACACACACACACACACACACACACACACACACACACACACACACACACACACCTGCCCCTGCTTGTGGGTTCTGTTCTTCCCCAGTGTTTGGGGTCTATTCCTGGCGCTGTGTTTGTGCACGTGGCTCCAGTCGGCGGCCACTGCCCAATGGCCGTGTGCCTGTGGCCCTGCGTAGCTCAGGGAGAGCGCGCCATCCCGTCTGCCGCTGTGTGCGTCACACACACCCTTTGCACACGTCGCTGACCTCTGACCTTCAGCACCCTCGAATACCCTGGGGGGGGGGGGTGTGTGTGTGTGTGTGTGTGTGTGTGTATCCTCCCTCCTCCTCCTAATCCTGCCTAGATGGCACAGACAGTTTTATCGCCCACCTCCCCCCCAGCTCCACAATGCCTCCTCTCCCACCTCCCTCCTCCTCTCCGTTCCTCCTCGTGTCTAACGGTCGTCTGATCATCCTCCTCCGATCCGTCCTCCCTACTCATCCCCGTTCTCTCAAAACAGCTCGAGCCATGACTTTTCCGGACACAGGGGGGAGGGGGGGATGTTTCTTATAAAAGAGAGGGACGCTCCAGCCCCGCGTGCTTGCAAGCACTTCTGGAGGGACCAAAGCTCCCGGCAAGCTACGAAGCAGAGCGCACTGCGGGGGGTAACCTGAAGCACCCAGGCTTATCTCCAGACAGAGAAATGACGGCCTTCCAACGTCTACGCAACCGCAAATCAGATGGATATTTAAGACGGCCCCGAGCTAAGAGGCAGAGTCCCCTGAGATCTGGTTAAAACAAGTCTGGGGAGAGGGAGGAGAACCAAGTCAAATGGTAAAATGGTAAACGGACTGCATTTTACGGTAGCGCTTTTCAACCGGAATGGAACAAAGCACTTTACAATGTTGCCCTCAGTCACCCGTTCACTCACACACTCACACACCGGTGGTGTAGCAGTCAGATCGCAATGGCACGGTTTAACTTTCTTTTTACATTTCAA
>JAPMUY010006838.1:0-51519 GCA_026901105.3 Galaxias olidus | reverse complement strand
CAATTTAGACATTCAAATTTACTCAAGAACAATTGAATTAACATACTGAAGACGTCACCTGACTCTTGACCGCATGAAGTAAGTCATCGTTACTGCTATCCTGATAGGCCAATCAGGTGAAACATTTGCATATATCCCAGCAAGTTATAAGATGTAATATGAATGATAATACAATTTATTTGGATTGTGCTTTACTTTGCTATAGAGTGATCTCAAAGTGATACAATCCCTGTTAAACATACATAGCAAATTATATAAGGCATATGAAAAATATATTTTTTTGCAACTCTTACTCTGAACACTGTTATCATTAATAACAACCCCTGAAATTGCTGGATCTGAAATTACAAAAACCTCGTCTTTTTGACTGCGTCAGTGTAGTTTTAAAAGCCTGAGTTGAGCTGAAAAATCATAAAGCACCTGCACGACTGATGTATCGGTAATTGTGCTAGGCGTGGCTGTCTGACATGAAGTGATAACCGGGAACGAAAGTCGAAGTTAAACACATGTTCCCCTCCTGTTACCTTTTGTGGAAAAAAAGGTGTATGTTGGGGGTTCCTGACGCGTTTACGTTAAAGTGCTGTATTGAGAAAATGTATTTATTCAACATACAAACATATGTCACTATCATTAAATAATCAGTTTGCTGTATGTCAATTTCGTCAAATTGACTTTTCATAGTGAGTTGCATGAACTTAAATTGAAGTACATCAAACTAAAATAACGAAGTTGCCAGAACCTATTCTTTGCTCATCTTACTCAAAATCTTAAGGCAGCCAGGTTACTCATAATTATAAGTTGAGCCAACTTTATTTTTTTTACAGTGTAGATGGGCTTCCCTGTAGCACATATCAAATACAACTGAAAATTGAGCCTCCCCTCCAAATGGGCTACCTCAATTGAAAAGTATGAGGTAGCCCATTTTGACAGGGAGAAATTACTGCTCATGCGCTACCCTGTTCTGAACTAAATGCATACTTTTGGAACACATTAAAGCATTGTCGGTGAAAGCCTGACCTTGTTGAAAATAAAATCAAACGGTAGTACTTCATCGTCATGTGTTCACCATTATATTATGATGAAGAGGCACTACCGATCTAGCGGCAATAAGCCCCCTTGTCAACAAACAGGGTTTGGACCGCAGTCCGCTTGTGCTGCAGGGGTAGGTTCTGCGCGCTAAGGCGATCAGTCGAATAACTGCGATGCATCACATCGCATTTGCGCAGGGAAGGTTTACCTAGTTTACCCTTGCTATGCAACAGCAACTGCAACTTTTCCCATTGTAGGTACCAGACGTCACCATTCATGTTAAATAAATGTTTCCTAGATGAGTCAAGCTTGCTTGATATAAAACACTAATAACCTGATGGCGACTATTCAACAATTGCTTGTAGGCTTGTTACTTCAATTAACTTGAACCGTTTTTCACAGAATTATGCACTGAGGATATAAACATTTAGTGTGAAATACACAAACAGGACATCATTGAAATTGCTCAATCCAAAACATTTTTGAAATATAGGTTGATTCAGGACCTGTTAAAACCATCTATGTCCTAAGTCTTTACTTAATTTGAAAAAAGTGAAAAACTATGCAAGTCTTGTTTGGCAACAGTCAAGCAAAAATATCGTAGCAAAGCTGTACCAGCAAATTTATTTGTAATAAACCTGGTTAAATTTAGTTCCTGTTGAATCTATAACAGACGTAAGACGTTTATAACCTGTATTGTCTCTTAAGACTTGTCATAATAAGCAGTAATTACCAATTATAATCCTGTGTTTACCTTATGCATTCTGTGTTAAATCCTAAAATACCAGGAGAGCCCTCATTTACAAACATAGAACCCACTGAGAACTTTGAAGTAACAGTCAATGTTCCAACATCTTCATTTTTAAACAAGACCAAACCCTGTGTTGCAGGTAGTAATGGCAGCGAACAGGTCAGACTCAAAGTTTTCATGATATCATGATTTTCAAAGATATCATACCATGCTGCAATAGGCCTAATTGCAATGTAATAATTTGCACTATAGGCTATTTATGCATTATCAAAAGCTGCTGCAGTCTAATATAGACACTATTGGTTTTACTGTAGACCGTGCAGTGCTAGGTTAGGCCCTATAATCTTTGTTAATTCTGATATAAATAACCATATAACCCCTCAGGCTTACAGTAGAATCATACGCACTTCTGATGAAAAAGACGTTTTGTGTGAACCAAAATGTGTTTATTAAATATAACTTTCGCCATGCCAATATAAAATGGCCAGTTGTGCCCCCTCACAACTCTTCTACAATTTCTTTAGTGTTTGTCTATCAAATTTCTCTTGCTCACTTACTAAAAAGCAAGGAAAGTTGGATAGTTGGAGATTAAACGGTTTACACTTTCATTGGTAGCCCAAGTATAAAGTTACCTTAACTTAGCTAAATTAATACTGCCTTCGAGAGCAATAACTTAAAACGTTAACATCACTAGAAATATTGCAACACATTGCAAAACAATCACCATTAGCATATCGTTCAAGTTTCATACTTTTCTACTGAGACACACATACGAACATCGACACACAGACGAATCGCCACACGGACGGATCTCTGGCACACAGACGAATCTCGACACTGACAAAGCGCTACACACGCACAGATCTCGAAAATGCAGATCTCTTCAACGGCAGAAGTGTAGCAAAAGTCACGTGTCCAATTAAGAGGCCCGCGTGAGTTGTAATTTATGCTTGTCTGTATTTTCAGCTCTTGCAGCAAAATACTGAAGACTTTTAGCCATTAATATCCACGTACGTATTTACAGATTTGTCTACACATTTAGAGATCTATGCACGCATTCACAGATTTGTCTACACATATACAACTCTCAATACTTGCAAATCTGAATACAGACGGATATTTTTTATACACTTACAAACCTGATTACGCACGCACGGATTGAGATACAGATACACAACTCTCCACACGCTTTGCAAATAGTTTTGCTACAATGACCCCATACTCTTTTCCCTTTCCTATACTGAGCCTATGGAGCCGTCACGTGAAAATTGAACGAACGACTCAGACCCGAACACCCAGTCGAGGGGTGAACTATTAATTTCTGTTTCCTAACTAAACCTATGCTGAACGAAATTAACGAATGACTCGAAAACAACTGTTGTTGCGCATGCGCGACCAAAATGAACGAATCACTCTCTGAGACTACTCGTTAGTCCCGAGTCATTTTAAAGATTGGTTCAAATGAACGAATCGTTCATGAACAACACATCACTACTGAAGATTCCGATGGCACCTCTGACGTTCCGGTGGAGAAAGCAGAAGATGGGGTCTTCTTG
Organism: Galaxias olidus; assembly: GCA_026901105.3. Lineage (NCBI taxonomy): Eukaryota > Metazoa > Chordata > Actinopteri > Galaxiiformes > Galaxiidae > Galaxias > Galaxias olidus. Next base: position 48,183 of record JAPMUY010006838.1, on the reverse strand, counting down.
TGAATTCAATAAAATGAGTGTCAGTGCTGTGCTGTGTTCATGTCAACTGCATACTCTTTGGATTTTTTCCCATTTAGGATGATCAATGAATACAGTGCTTGCTTGTTTTTGATGCAAAGGGCTGACATGTGTCTGCCCTCGCTGCTGATGTCCAAAATGGCTTTGCCCCCGAGTCAGAGTCCCAGCCTCAGTTGCACTTGGATTCCCAAGGTATCCAGTCAACGAGGATTTATCTACTAACCTGGTACCTCCAATGATGCATTCACCCCCACCCCCGGGAAAAGATCACTAATACAGGTCAACCGCTCATTTTGTTTTGAAAACCATGTGTAATGTGAGCCTCTTCAGCTGGAGCACTGTAGACGACAGAGAAGACTAAGACTGGTCAGGGAGAAACAGTGTTTGTGCAAACTCCAATGACTCCCCATTGTCATGACCTGTGCAACCACAAGTGCCCCGGTCTGAACAGGAAAAGACCTGCTGACCGCCCCCCTGCATCCAATTGAAACCCTTTCAAAGTCAGCAAATGTCTAAGAAATGATAAATGTCTTTTTTCACACATGAACAAGTCATTTCATAGATGGGACTATCCCATTTGAGCTGTACATAATGAATGATAATCCATTATCTAAACACACGGCATCCATAATTCAACATCTTTAGTTCTGGGACTGATGAAATCATTTTCTAAAATAAATTTGGTCAGTCAACTCATTATGCATTTTTGTCACGCCTTTGGAGTAATTATTTTGCAAAAGCCTCTAAGTGCCCCATTAAAAGGTGCATGCAAGGCATTTACTCTTTCTTTCCTTACCTTTTAACACCCCTATCTCAGCAGACTGTTAGAATGTAATGCTTGCATTCTAGCACTAATGGGAATTATCAAATAAACTGAGTGACAAAACAGAGAGGTAGGATGCAGTTACTTCAAGCACGATGCTTCAAGAGGCATCTGGGATTTCAGTGGCGAAATTCTGATTTGTGTTCTCCAGCACACACTTACACAAAAAATAGTGCATTGAAATTCCCTTTGATTGGCAGGTCTGGCAAATTGTCTATAGGAGTTGTGCATTTCAAAATAGGAAACTGTAATCCACTCTAACCACTCTTCCACTGATTCAGAAAGGATAGCATTATGGTAGTCTCAACATCCTCGGTTTTACCGGCATAGGAGGAGGATTGGCTCCATCAAAGGAAACACTATAGACTCTGGGTCTAAGAATACGTCACTCTGGTAAAATCCTCTGCACAGTATTTGAAGCCTCACTACTGCATCGGACATGCATCAGAAGGACAGTGTCTAAATGTTCAGCCTTGGTTGCACATTAGTGATAATAGAAGCTAATGGAGGTCAGCTTTAAAGTGCGGCTATTCAAGCACCAGCACGGACTATTAGCTCGGTGGTGATAGTTTATACAATGCCTTCTCCTCCATTAGGTCGAACAAGTGGTGAGTTTTCTTCTTCATCATTAAACCGAACAAAATATGTCATGAAGGCACTATGGCCCCAAATAATACTCTTGGAAAACATTAGCAGAGTACTATGTGGGACCCATAGACTTCTCGTAATGATTTGCGTTGAGCAGCATCTTCAAAATTGTACAGTTGAAGGCCAATAAAAATGGTTACGTGTGGGTGAACAAGACTACTCTCACACTGAATCAGCAGGGCAGACTGAGTTTCTTCAACATAAACACTTTTGCCGAGCTAATGTATTCAATATTTCAGACCTCCAATTTCATTCCATCGTGTTGGGCAAATAAATTATAGTGTTTTTCTGTTTGCCTGAATCTCGAGATAATACACCATGCCCCGCCTGTGACCTGAACATCTAATAGGGCCTTATTGCACTCATACAGCACTCGTGGCTGAGCAAAATACAGTTTGCAAAAAGCTGTGCCACCAGACATTTGTTTCCAAGGCAGCCTCATCATCATCATCATCATCATCTTCATCCGCTTATCTGGGGTCGGGTCACGGAGGTAGCAGTTCCAGCAGGGCGTCCCAAACTTCCCTTTCCCGGGCCACATTAACCAGCTCTGACTGGGGGATTCCAAGGCGTTCCCAGGCCAGCGTGGAGATATAATCCCACCACCTGGTCCTAGGTCTGCCCCGCGGGCTCCGCCCGGCTGGACGTGCCTGGAACACCTCCCGAGGGAGGCGGCCAGGTGGCATCCTCGCTAGATGCCCGAACCACCTCAACTGGCTCCTTTCTACGCAAAGAAGCAGCGGCTCTACTCTGAGTCCCTCACGGATGACTGAACTTCTCACCCTATCCCTAAGGGAGATGCCAGCCACCCTCCGGAGGAAACTCATTTCCGCCGCTTGCATCCGCAATCTCGTTCTTTTGGTCATGACCCACCCTTCATGACCATAGGTGAGAGTAGGAACGAAGATAGACAGGTAGATTGAGAGCTTTGCCTTCTGGCTCAGCTCTCTCTTCGTCACAACGGTGCGATAAAGCGATTGTAATACCGCTCCCGCTGCTCCAATTCTCCGGCCCATCTCTCGCTCCATTTTCCTCTCACTCGAGAACAAGACCCCGAGATACTTGAACTCCTTCACTTTGGGTAAAGACTCATTCCCTACTTGGAGTAGACAGTCCATCGGTTTCCTGCTGAGAACCATGGCCTCCGATTTGGAGATATTCCAAGGCAGCCTGGAATCTGCAAATGAAAGAATTAGAGCTGAGGCACAACATCCAATTGGAGAGTGAGTCAGGCAGTCAATAAGGTAAACCAGAACCTGGGTCTGTGTGAGAGGGGAGAGCACAGTGGCCAGCCGTCACATAGCATTCAGCAAGCGAGCACTTAAAACACGCTTATAGTTGCTGTGCCTTGTGATGTTTTGTGGCGACAACACAATTGTATTGCTGAGCATGGTCTGATGGTCTGACCATTTACAGATACAATCCCACAACAAACCAACTTACATACTATCATGTCAGCATTTTTTAATGCTTTTGCTCGCCTTGTGTTGTGTGAAATCTCCTACAATGGTGAACTTGACACTGGGTCGTAAACGTGTTCATTGGTTGGGGTCGAACGTGTAACGCTAGTGTGCCTTTTCTCCCAGCATATTTTCGAAATGTGTCAAGACGGAAATCATGTTTGTTTGTGATGTGTGGGGCTTACATGAATGAAAATGTAAAGGATATGGGGATAAATGTTAAGGAAATGTTCACCCATTTTAGAAAAAATGTGTCTCTGTTATTGACTAATATTAATTAATAATTTATTTATTCATAGGAGCCACACTGAAACAATGGCCCCAGGCTACGCTCTCATAAATAGGAGCAGTGATCAACGCCAATCTTGATGCGCTCCAGAGTCCGGAGCAAGACACGGGTTGAGAACAAGAAACATGAAGACAAAGAAACTGAAGGAACCCTGTTGCTGTTGGACAATTAAAACCCAGTTAACTCTCAAAAGTCTCAGGACTTCTTTTTTGTTTTTTGGCAGAAGTCATGTTGTCCTGAACACAGAATGACGTCTGTCTGTTTATCAGAGCATGTTTTGGTCAGACGCACTGCATTTCGTGTTTTTGCCTTGCCTGGATTAATTATATTATTTAAATATACAAATGTTGGGATTTCTCATTCTTTTCTAATATGTTACTATATAAAAATGGTGTGCTAATTTAATAAACATATGTTCCTTACACTTTTCATAGATTGAGACACATAAAAACCATATGTGTTTAAAATGCAAATCCTAGAGATTTTATATCGTTTTCATGTACATTTTGTATATGTTGACATACATAAAGGTTGGAGGTTTTCCGGGCACGCCCTACTGGTAGGAGACCCCGGGGTAGACCTAGAACATGCTGGCGGGATTATATATCTCGTCTGGCCTGGGAACGCCTCGGGATCCTCCAGGAGGATCTGGAAAGCGTTGCTGGGGATAGGGACAGCTGGAATTCCCTGCTGAGCCTACTGCCACCGCGACCCGGCCCCGGATAAGCGGCGGAAAATGGATGGATGGATGGATGGATGGACATACATAAATCGGGTGAATAATTTGTGAGAACTAATGTTTTCTACAGAAATCATGCAGTGGGACATATAAGAACACATAAAAACCATATGTGTTTAAAATGTTTCATACATATATTATGTTGTTTTCATATTCCTTTTCTATATGTGTAGACGTAAATGGGGTAAACATTTGTGAGAATTAATATATGTTTCTTACTCAAATCATGCATTGGGACCTATAAGAAACCATATATGTTTAAAATGCGAGTCATACATATATTATGTTGTTTTCATATTCATTTTATATATGTTGACATACGTTAATGGGGTCAAAGTTTTGTGAGAACTCTATTTGTTTCTTACACAAATCGTGCTGTGGAACATATAAGAACCTCACATGTTTATTGTGTTTAGACTTACAGATATCATATGAAATTCTTATTGTTTCACTGTATACAAAAGGGGCCACAATCATGCATTAATTCATATATGAATTAATATATGTTTTCAGCATGTTTCATCCATACTTAACTATACAGTCAACATATAGGATTTTTATAAATTTAACATATAGGATTTTTACAGGCCCTGTGATAGACTGGCGACCTGTCCAGGGTGTACCCCGCCTCTCGCCCTGTGTCCGCTGGGATAGGCTCCAGCCCCCCCCCCCCCCCCGTGACCCTGTACAGGATAAGCGGTAAAGTTAATGGATGGATGGATGGATTTTTACAGATCTTTTCCAGTAGGGATGTTACAACAACAGTTGCTGCTTCAGTCACTATCGGATTGTATTGTTAATCAAATACTCACACGGCATGCCCCAACAGTTCATGCACCTGCCACAAACGCTTCAAAAACTAAAACTATGGGCAACTCTGCAAACTACATCCACAGTTAATTTCTATGGGGAATGACCTATTTATGAACTTGTCAGCCTAGCTGTAATTGGAATTTGCCATAAGTTTCTTAAAGTTTTGAATTGCTTCGAGCCACAAGACATCTAAGGCATTGAAACATGGTTCAACATAAGTCTAAAGAACAAACCACCAAAATGAACTCATTCATATATATTTAATGGAATGTAAACTTTGAAGTGTATGTGAGCATGTCAGCATAATTGCTTAATCCTGTTTGACTAGCCATGTGAGACCGTTATAATGAATGAGACTTGTCTCCACTATGAAATAGGGTCTCTAACATCTATTCCTGACACAGTCCTTGCTGGTGTTGGTGCTTGCTATCACCCCAGGATGCAGTAGAGCACATTTTTGATAGCACATGTCTGGTCCCATCACGGCTCACTTTAGCAGGGCAAAGGCCGGCCAAGCAGCCAAGGTGTGGAATGAAAATGTCACAGGATCTCTTCAACAACTCCGAAACATTAAATTGGACTGTGTCATATTTTACTCCTCATTATTCGTATGTGTCTGGGTCGATCATGTAATAACGTAGCATCATAGTTTCTGTAAAATAGAGCAGTGAAAGTGAGGGATGTGGATACTTGTTTACAGTGAATTGTGTATGTGCAATAAGAACTAACTAATTTACACTTGGAGACCCCTCCAACAGCAATGGAAGCTAGTATAGTCAATAGGTATATACTGTATGGTTATGCAGATTCACCGCATTATACCCCAAGAAGTGTGTTTTTTTAGAGCACAGGTACCAGGTCACGTAAATGCGTGGCAAAGTTCTAGCACTGGACAGTGGCATCAGCTCCTCAAAAGCGGAGACAGTCTGGTTTATTTTTAAGCCAGACTGGTTGCGTATACACATGGGCCCACTCATCTTTTCTCAATGCCTCCCAGTTATTGTGTTCTTGTCAGCTGTTAAATGTAACCCAGGAAATATAACACTGGCAATTACTTCTTCTTTTACTAGATTTTATTGTAACAATGGCCGTGCAATTATAAAGTAGACAGAAAAATAATTTTTGTTGTGTAATTGTTGTGGCTTACATTGGCTAGAAAAAGAGTACTAAAAAGAGGTGCTCGCCCAATGTGGAAAAATGCAATTGTGTCCAGAGGTATGGAGAAAACAACTGAGTCAAAGATAAATATCAAGTTAAAGGTGCAGTATGTAAGTTTGAATTTCTAGCAATAAATTAAATTTTTTATGTTTTTTACGTTTATTATATACCTCCTGGAGGATATCATTAAAACAAATGCTCAGAGAGAAGGTGTGCTATATATGAGCGCCCTGGGCCCTGCATTCAGCTTTTAAAAAATCTAGGGACGCCCGCCTATCCCCAACCAATCAGGAGAGTTTTTGCAAGGAGTAAGGGCTACCTGCCTGTCAATCACCTCGCATGCACACGCCTAGGTCCTCCTGCTTACAGCGTGACCCTCCAACAAGCTTGTTACAATTCGCTTCGAAGACAAAAGTAGCAGCGAGCGATGCAAACTAGTAGTTGCAAGGCGGCTGAAGTCGTTGCATGTCGTCGCAAAAGACTTGGCTTGTGAAATCGCCAAGTGCCGTTTTAGAACGTTAGGAAGTATTGCGCCAGATTTATGTCAAAAAGGCATTATTTGTTTACATGCATATGTTGGATTTACTCGGCAACATATAGTAGTTATGGTGCCAATCGCAGCTAGATAAAAACGATTGTCATGCACTAGCTCATACTAATAGGGGAATAAAATTATAAATTGTTTTTGTTAAAGTTAGCTAACTGTATGTCGTTACTATGGAAACGGTCATTTGTGTCTGTGCTCGTTGCTTTGGTGTGAACCACTCAGTTTTAGAGCGTTTACGATCAGACGTTCGGGATTCTTTTTTTTCTCACCTCCGAATCATCCATCCATCCATCCATTAGCTATACCACTTATCCTTTGCAGGGTCGCGGGGGGGGCAGGGGCCTATCCCAGCCGACACAGGGCGAGAGGCGGTGTACACCTCGGAATCAGACATCGCTTTATGCGTTGCCTTGCTCAGGCTCATGAAGTCAAGTCAGAGCGCACACGGGCATGTGTGAGATGGGCGTCCGGGACTAAAGACTCAGGAGGTTGGCCTTTTTGAGTGTTGTGATATAAATTCTTGCCATTTTTCCCCCAATTCTCTAGAATTACATACTGCACCTTTAAGAGTTTGTCTATTGTCAAAATTTACCTGTCGATTGTCACCTTTGCTGAGGTGCCCCTGTGGACCAAATGATAAAAAAAAATAACTAGGATAATTATGATGTTAGGTTGTTAATTAGGTTGTTATTGTTAATTATCATGGTCACAATTCTTAGACCAAATTAAATTATCTTTATCATGAAACGTAATGAAAGGGGACAGGGTTGTCAAAGGTATTTGCACTGCAGGGTCTAGGGGTTAGTCATTTCATGCTAATTAAATTTAGCTAAAAGTAATTACTTGAGCAGTGTATAGACATCGCCTACTATGTTAGTAGGCTAGACAAACGTAACTGCTCCAATGTAACCAACGACAGCACATTCACGCAGCGGTGTGTAAAAAATCGCGCAGTGTAGCGTTTTAAAACAGTTTGAATCGACACAAATATAACGTTTTTGTTGGTCTGAGTCTTTTAAGTCATTCAAGAGTAGAACTTAGTTTCAAAACATATAAGTGTTAATATCTATACAGCTCTTGCTAATTCACAGTTAGCTTCCAAATAGCGTAGGTTTTGTTCTTACTCGAAAAAATCCTTAACTTTCAGCAGTTCAATACAAAAATATGTTTTATTTAACATAAAACGATTGATGAATTAGTTTAAGCACATCTCCTTAAGCCACTGATATTCAATCTTTCCATATTTCTACCGCTATAACATCAGTTGTAATTTTAAAACTCACCACTGCGCGGTGGTAGACCCTGCCTTTTTTAGATCAAAACGGCCAGTCAAAAATGGTGCGCTCCTAGCGTTAAAGCCAAATTTCCGGTCCCTTCCCATAATATTAAACGGTCAAACTTCGACTCATTTTCAAGAGAACCCCTCTCGGGACCTGACCTTGAGCGACGGCTCCGATCGGTCATATATAAATGACCTAAAATGTGTTTCAAATACTTTACTTGTGTTGCTACTACCCCAAAATGCATCCGTCGCTTGACAGCTTTTCACAGGACATAGGAGGTCTCATTGAGGGGGGGGGGGGGGGGGGGGCAATCGCTTCGTAGAAATTAGAGATCCGCCCCCTCAAAGCATGTGATACATTTGATGCTTTGAAGTACTTCACTTGTGCCCGGACAGCGGTTAGAGCAATACTTTTATCCACTAATTTCATTTGGTTTGTGACGGGAAAACAATATAGAGAGACATAATCTTAGTGTATGTGTTCATTGGTTTTTCATAATTTTGTTATGACCTAACAGCATGTCCGGGAAAATATTAACTGTTGATTATTTCAGTAGAAATTGAAATGATGCGTCTGTGCCTGTAGCAAGCATTACTTCTGGCTTGCAAGCTAGTTTGTTTTAGTTTTGGTTAGAATTCAGTCATTTTGATTGAAATCCATAAAGCGAGACATATTTTTTTGTTCTATGTATGGTTATGTCAGTCGGTTTGGCTACGATTGCATAGGCCTGTCGCCTAACGCATTACTTTTAAACTTCAGCTGTGGTTGTGAATGTAAGTGATGCATTGGAAACGTTGTATGGGCCAAGCTAGTTGTTAAATTAATGTTGCGGGGTCATTTTGAGTATCAAGGTAATTCATTTGTTAAGGCTATATTAATGTACCTAGCGGATTAAAAAAAAAATCATTTAAAATACTTCTGCTAATAAAGAACTTAATGTGCATGATAAGCGACCCGAAAAGTTGGACTTTTCCTTTCATGTTCTGTTAGTTATGTCTACCGAAGCCTTGGTTTGTTTAAAGATTGCGAGTGGCATGCATGCCGTATTTGTGACCACAGATGTTATTTAAGCATGCATGAAAAATCAGTGCGTTAAGAAAACAAGATGTATTGGTCAATTTATTGTTTTGTTTAAGTTTGCGGAGCAGACTGCAGAAATGAGCAGATCAGCTAGCCTACTTCCAAAAGTTGTGTGGAATTACATAGCTAAAAGATCCAGATCATCATCAGTATAAATTATAGAAGATTGTTGGGCAGAGGGCTTTGACTTTTACAAGATCGATTGGGTGAGAACTGTGGGGGGAGGCAGGGAAAACGATAGTAGCCTATTTCAAGGAGAGAATATGCCTGTGTATTACCGCTTTATAGGCTAAATAAGAAGATTATGTACAAATAATACTGAGCAATGATCTTGCAATGGGACCTACATTTTACTGAGATGTTTTGAAATGTGTTTTAGACCCGGTGATTATCTGGCACTGATTATGCGTGTACAAACGCAAATGCAAGTAGTACTTCGGTTCGTAGAATTGTAGTTGACTAGGGCCGCGTCATAGAAAAGCTAAATTGTTTGACACGTTCGCGGTTTTCAGCATACACGTATGGCAAGCCAAAAGGGCCATAAATCGTCACTAATCAAACATGTTATGTCGGTCAAAACGCCGCATTTAACGGCGTTTAAAGTGTAGAACGGCGGTTTTAACGCCGCCGTTTTTTACGGCGTTCTTGTGAGGTACATTAAAACGCCACTTTTAACACGCGTGGAAATCTAAAACGCCGCTTTTTACGCGTGTTAAAACCTGTCCAAAGACGCAGTTATTTACAGCGTTTTCAAGTAGGGTAATGAGCCCTTCCCTCGGTTTTGCACAGCCAGTAAGTTCATAGTTTCTGTAACCAATCAGTGAAGAGTAAAGCCAGACCAAAGCAATGAACGCATCGATGAGAAGTGCCTGCTGTATGCTGTTTGTGCATCACCGTGACTAGCTAGCTAACTAGGATAGCGAACTATAACGTATGTATCCTAGCTAACTAAGATGGCGTTAAGTAGCTAATGTTGAGGACATTTAATTGGGCTTCATATAACTCTGCGCACGTCTCTGTCAGACCTATCAGGTCCTACAAAGATGTGTATCAAGCAAGTGCAAAGATGATGGATCTACTGTCATGCTCTGGATATTTTTCTGCAGAACAGGCAGGCCCAAGGGATGCCAATGCTGAAAAGGAGTAGAAGGCAACTTTTGATGAAGTGCTATTTCTATATCACATTAACTTACAACTTTATGATAACTGTAAAGAGGCCACTTCACTAACTGGGTTCATGTATCAGTGAAGAGTAAAGCCAGACTGCTTCGATGAGAAGTGCCTGCCATTAGGTTGCGGTTGTTAGGCTGTAGATAAGTGTTATGCCAGGATTATGTGACATTATAACCCTCTTTTGGACAATCTTCTTAAATGTCATTCAGTATTCATTATCACATTAATGACGACTATAGCCCACACCCTTCAAATGATCAACATGCAACATTTTATTTTGTATTTTATTCAGTAAAATCAAGAATCTAGTAGTCTACATTGTCGTTAGTACAGGATTTAACACCAAAACCGCCAGGGGTTGCTGTTTACATACCTAAAACCTAACCTGTGCACCTACTGCGTTTTTTGTCCAAAACAATGTACTCGCTCGTTGAATTAGGCCTAATGTATTTTTGTCTTACAAATTAGTGTCTGAAGTCACACAATGTGTTTGTTTAGTTGTCTGTGATGTTTTGTGACTGTGCACGTTTCGTCCTGTAATTTCTTTAAAATGCCTCGAAGGACTTTCATCTTGCGGTGCCGGCATATTCTTGACAATTGTACACGGTGTCTGCTGATGGACGATGTGGGAGCTGGTGTGCAACAGCTAACATTAACAAGGTACGTTGTGAGATTATAATCATACACTCAAAAATGTCAAGGGACGGTTACCAGGTAGAGTCACTGGATGGTACAGTGTCGGAAAAATAACTGAAGGAAGCTAACTAACCGTGGGAAGAACCCAAGGGGCGAACACAGTCTGTAGAAGGGTATGACAATCACGCGTCTTCCATCCTACGTAAGCCTTTGGGTTCTGATTTGTTATGAATGGCAAAATTAAAGAAGTTGGCAGTGGAATGAAATGTGGCCAGGTTAGTCCAACATGGCCAAACAATATCTTGAAAATCGTCAACCATTGAGTTTTTTTAACAGAATAGAGGCGATGAAGAGAAGCATCCAGTGGGTAAGGGGGAGACTGATTAATGTTACAGCTGCAGATCAACTTCTCAGCGACTTGGCTGAATTCATTCAAGAAGTCACAACGTCTTCTCAGCCTGCACAACAAGGTGACTCCTATGCTACGCGGTTTATTTAGCAAAGGAAAACACAACGATGAGTAAATTCAGAAATGTTAATTGCAGCTGTTCTGACAAACTGTCTCCAGAATCTCTTCACCACTTGCCAGAAAAGGCCACAAGCGTCCATGCCAGCAATGAATTGTTGTGTCATGCTGGCGACTGTTGAACACAGATTGTTATGCGGTAATTTGTTTAGTTTCAAATCCATACCGCAGACTTGAGAAACACCATGTTGAGTTAAGTGAGTTATTAATGTTATACTATAGCTCCGGGAGAAAAAACACAGTACAGCGTACTGGCAAAACAGGAGGGAATGGTATAACCAACCACAGTACCGAGGGTATACAAGGGAAAATGTTAAGTATCAAAATAAACTGTATCATATACAGGATTAAACGGGGAAAACAGGTAAAGAGCAAAATAAACACTGTATCGAATACAGGACAAAAAGGTCTACGGGACAAAACAAACAAAAGATGTATCTAAACAGGGACTAACGAAGGATCAGAGGAAACTAACACATGGAAGACTACACACACCAAGGCAAACAGCCTAATATCCCGGGTTTCCTAGGCTAGGAGAGCGAGCATAAGTTTAATAAACCTCACAATTCTTCCTCCTTACATCAAATGCCCTACTCGCTCTCCCAGAGACAACAATGGGAAAGGGTTTCATCAGAGATGGACGATCTGCTGATAGGCCCGAACGGCTGACGATGATTGATATGGGGCGAGGCCAAGGGAAGCAGCGACCAAATGAAATGAGATAGTGAAGGAGAAACAGAAGGGAAAACAAAACAGCCATACACATACACAATACATACAGTACGGACACAAATACAGCTGTACATGGGTGGACGTAACAAAATACAACAGAAAAATGTAGCCTCCCCTCCAAATGGGCTAGCTCAATTGAACAGTATGTGCTCAGAGTGCGCTACCAAGTAAATGCTACCCAGTTTGCAATAGTAGCCCATCCTGAGGGGGAGGCCCAGAATTTCAGAACACCTGTTTTTTTTTCTGTACTGTGATCATTAAACACAAGTGTTGTATGTTGTGTAGTGTTTTTTTAAATAATATGTACACTGTCTGTATTTCTTGACTCCCCAAAGTCCGTAACTAAATACCTTGTGTGTGTTAACTCATTCTGACGTCATTTCAGGCGGTTTAGGTTACCAGGCAAATCCAGTTCTGAGTGGAGGTAGGGGTCGATCCTCTTACGCTATCACTCAGGAATATCTGTCGTTCCTAAGGTCATGTGGCTTCACCGCACCTCAGATGGCAGACATTCTGCATGTATCTGTGCGTACAGTTAAGCGACGTTTGAGGTAAATAATTGTATGACGTGAGTGTGATGTGGTAGAATTGTGTAAGAATGTGTGTGCAAGATTTGACATGTACACACACAGCCTTCTATACGTAATATGTGTGAATCATGTTGGGTGATGTCGGACATTACCTTAACATAATGGTTGTGCTGGACTACATTTCTTGTGTTTCAGAGAGTTAAACTTCACCCGCGCTTCACAGTATGCAGAACTGACAGATTCTGCCCTGGATGAACTTGTGCAGGATATTGTGGCTGGCAATGACCTTATTGGACCTAAGTCTGTCAGAGCATCCCTGCGAGCAACTGGAATTTGTGTACAGAGAAGGAGGGTTCGAGCAAGCATGCTCCGAACAAATCCTGGAGCTGCTGCAATTCGAGCAGTGTTGCAGAGACCAGAACGACGGTCTTATCAGGTGGCGGGTCCAAACTCATTGTGGCACTTTGATGGAAACCACAAGCTGAAAAGGTAGCTACAGCAAACAGATATTTTCAGCACTTATTTTTTATAAAATAAATAGATATTACATCAGCTGTATGTGTTGCATTGTAGCTAACGCCCACTTTTATAATTTTCAATCTGGATTTAGGTGGAGGATAGTCATTCATGGGGCTATTGATGGGTTTAGTCGCCTTGTGGTCTTCCTGCATGCCTCCAACAATAACCGCAGCAGGACTGTGTTGGACAGCTTCATCGGTGCTGTGGCCCGCTATCGCGTACCCTCCAGGGTTAGGACGGACAGAGGAGGTGAAAACAATGCAGTCTGGCTGATGATGAACCTCTACAGAGGCTTTGATCGTGGAAGAGGCAGGAGTACCCACAATCAGAGAATTGAGAGGCTCTGGGGTGATCTCTGGCGTGGACTGACAAATGTCTATTACGACTTATTTTGTCATCTGCATCATTGATATTGACAATGAAATGCACGTCTGGGCTCTCCATTACGTCTATCTGCCAAGGATAAACAGAGATTTGCGAGACTTTGTTCATCAATGGAACAACCATGGACTAAGGACGGAGAGACACATGAGCCCGCTACAGCTCTTTGTAAGAAGCTGCCTGGAGCAACAAGGCCGACTATCTACTGCAATGCAGGACGTCTTTGGGGCCAGAGTGGTACAAAGAGCTGGTGCTGGTGGTACTGGTACTGCTGGTGCTGGTACTGGTAGTGCTGGTACTGGTAGTGCTGGTACTGGTGCTGTTGGTACTGCTGGTGCTGGTACTGGTGCTGTTGGTACTGGTGGTGCTGGTGCTGCTGGTACTGGTGGTGCTGGTGGTGCTGGTACTGCTGGTGGTGGTGCTGGTGCTGGTGCTGGTACTGGTGCTGGTACTGCTGGTGATGGTGCTGGTGGTGCTGGTACTGCTGGTGATGGTACTGGTGGTGCTGGTGCTGTTGGTACTGGTGGTGCTGGTACTGGTGCTGTTGGTACTGGTGGTGCTGGTGCTGTTGGTACTGGGGGTACTGCTGGTGCTGGTACTGGTGCTGTTGGTACTGGTGGTGCTGGTGCTGTTGGTACTGGTGGTGCTGGTGGTGCTGGTACTGGTGCTGTTGGTACTGCTGGTGCTGGTGGTGCTGGTACTGGTGGTGCTGGTGCTTCACTTCTGCAACTGAAGTGCCGGTAGACTGGCCAGAGAGAATTACTGTGCCTGACATACAGTATACTTTAGAAGGTCCTCTAATGGATCAGGTTTTGGCACGGTTCAACCCACTCAGTGGCCCCAGATGGAATCATGGAATTGAGATAATCCAAGATCTGGTTGCCTTTCTGGATTCTCAAATAGATTGACTACATAAAATGTATTTGACTGGACCCTGATGGTGGTGGTGGTGGGTGAGGTCAATGTAGAGACTGTATATATTGTATGTAATTAGTTAATTTAGTGTAAATGGTTGATTAAATCTGTTTTCTCATCTAATCTTTTGGTGGTTTTTGCCAGTGTAACAAAATGCCGTCAAGGCTGCATATAATCTCAATTAATATGACTACTACTACAGAGCATAGACAAACTATACTTCTGGCAGAAACAGCAAGTTAGATGATCAAGTTCCTTAAAATAATTATTTGAACCATTAATCATTGTAATGATATATAAAAGAAATTGCAAGGCCTAGGGAATTGAGAATGGAGCGACAACAAAAAATAAATAACTATATGTGGCTTTAGTTGTGGTCTAACATAACTAGCAACATCATATTATTTTAAATGTTATGTAATGAATTCCACTGAGCCAAAGCAAGGTGACATGAACGAACATAGCACTAAAATCAAAGGTTATTATAGTAGTTAGTCAACAGAAATTAATCACATCAGGACTGCTGTCAGCACAGTTAAAGGTATCACTAAGATATACTACAAAAAACAATTATTCACACATTGTGAAATTGTGTGCTTGCCATATACATTTTGTTATACATTAAATCAACCATGCTGTGATTATTTTATGTCTTATTATTATAGATTTATTGACAATTTTGGGTAGTCTATTTGGTAATCGAAATTACATGGGTTACGTCATTATGGGATAAATTGTCTCTTTTATAATAATGCCACTCAAATATTATCTTATTATAGGGTGAATAGTGAAAAGTGGAACAATGGGTCAAGAGGGACAGTTAAGCCTCATCATTTGTATCTTTACATACACTTCAATTACTAAAAATCAACACTGAGCTCATCATAAACAAGTAGCCTAAAATGTATTGGTTTTGTGGTTATTATATCAATGCAGATAAGTGTTATTAACAACTTGCACTATAAAAGAAGAGGACAAAAGCACAGGTTTATTAAACAAACTAATTTATTGACTGTCATGAATTTGTGAAGAATGCAAATTGCATTAAGGCATTATGCAGAGACAGTGTACATTTATTATAATATGAAATGCAGTGGCTACGTTGGGTATCCGTTGGCGCTTTTAGTTATACAGCGAACCCTGGTGATTCAAATGTGAAGTGCAGGATTGGGCGCGTCTACCATCCAGTGTATTTCTCGTGTTTATTTAATGTATTCTCTAGTCTAAACAATAAAGAACAGGTAAAAACAAACGGTATTTACATAAACATAAACCCTTTGAACAAGATTTATAAATGGATAAAGCCATTTTTTGTTTTCCTATTACTTGCACAGACAGAAAAAGCATAAATAACCAATGTTTCGCTTTTAAAGAAATTACAGGACGAAACGTGCACAGCCACAAAACATCACAGGCAACTAAACAAACACATTGTGTGACTTCAGACACTAATTTGTAAGACAAAAATACATCAGGCCTAATACAACGAGCGAGTACATTGTTTTGGACAAAAACGCGGTAGGTGCACGGGTTAGGTTTTAGGTATGTAAACAGCAACCCCTGGCGGTTTTTGTGTAAAATCCTGCACTAACGACAATGTAGACTACTAGATACCTGATTTTACTGAATAAAATACAAAATAAAATGTTGCATGTTGATCATTTGTAGGGTGTGGGCTATAGTCGTCATTAATGTGATAATGAATACTGAATGACATTTAGGAAGATTGTCCAAAAGAGGGTTATACTGTCACATAATCCTGGCATAACACTTATCTACAGCCTAACAACCGCAACCTAATGGCAGGCACTTCTCATCGAAGCAGTCTGGCTTTACTCTTCACTAATACATGAACCCAGTTAGTGAAGTGGCCTCTTTACAGTTATCATACAATTGTAAGTTAATGTGATATAGAAATAGCACTTCAGCAAAAGTTGCCTTCTACTCCTTTTCAGCATTGGCATCCCTTGGGCCTGCCTGTTCTGCAGAAAAATCTCCAGAGCATGACAGTAGATCCATCATCTTTGCACTTGCTTGATACACATCTTTGTAGGACCTGATAGGTCTGACAGAGACGAGCGCAGAGTTAGATGAAGCCCGATTAAATATGTCCTCAACATTAGCTACTTAACGCCACCTTAGTTAGATAGGACACATACGTTATAGTTCGCTATCCTAGTTAGCTAGCTAGTCACGGTGATGCACAAACAACATACAGCAGGCACTTCTCATCGATGGCAGCGTACGTTGCTTTGGTCTGGCTTTACTCTTCACTGATTGGTTATAGAAACTATGACCTTACTGGCTGTGCAAAACCGAGGGAAGGGCTCATTACCCTACTCGAAAACGCCGTAAATAACGGCGTCTTTGGACAGGTTTTAACACGCGTAAAAAGCGGAGTTTTAGATTTCCACGCGCTTTAAAAGCGGCGTTTTAATGTACCTCACAAGAACGCCATAAAAAACTGCGTTTATTTTGCCCTTTTAACGCCGTAATAAACACCGCCCTTCTATTGAGCGGCGTTAAAACCGCCGTTCTACACTTTGAACGCCGTTAAATCCGGCGTTTTGACCGACATAACACGTTTGATTAGTGAAGATTTATGGCCCTTTTGGCTTGCCATACGTGTATGCTGAAAACCGCGAACGTGTCAAACAACTTAGCTTTTCTATGACGCGGCCCTAGTCAACTACAATTCTACGGCCCACGAACCAAAGTACTACTTGCATTTGCGTTTGTACACGCATAATCAGTGCCAGATAATCACCGGGTCTAAAGCACATTTCAAAACATCTCAGTAAAATGTAGGTCCCATTGCAAGATCATTGCTCAGTATTATTTGTACATAATCTGCTTATTTAGCCTATAAAGCGGTAATACACAGGCATATTCTCTCCTTGAAATAGGCTACTATCGTTTTCCCTGCCTCCCCCCACAGTTCTCGCCCAATCGATCTTGTAAAAGTCAAAGCCCTCTGCCCAACAAACTTCTATAATTTATACTGATGATGATCTGGATCTTTTAGCTATGTAATTCCACACAACTTTTGGAAGTAGGCTAGCTGATCTGCTCATTTCTGCAGTCTGCTCCGCAAACTTAAACAAAACAATAAATTGACCAATGCATCTTGTTTTCTTAACGCACTGATTTTTCATGCATGCTTAAATAACATCTGTGGTCACAAATAGGCATGCATGCCACTCGCAATCTTTAAAGAAACCAAGGCTTCGGTAGACATAACAAACAGAACATGAAAGGAAAGGTCCAACTTTTCGGGTCGCTTATCATGCACATTAAGTTCTTTATTAGCAGAAGTATTTTAAATGAAACTTTTTTTAAATCCGCTAGGTACATTAATATAGCCTTAACAAATGAATTACCTTGATACTTAAAATGACCCCGCAACATTAATTTAACAACTAGCTTGGCCCATACAACGTTCCCAATGCATCACTTACATTCACAACGACAGCTAAAGTTTAAATGTAATGCGTTAGGCGATAGGCCTATGTAATCGTAGCCAAACCGACTGACATAACCATACATAGAACATAAAAAATATGTCTCGCTTTATGGATTTCAATCAAAATGACTGAATTCTAACCAAAACTAAAACAAACTAGCTTGCAAGCTAGTTGTAATGCTTGCTACAGGCACAGACGCATCATTTCAATTTCTACTGAAATAGTCAACAACAGGCCCTGTGATAGACTGGCGACCTGTCCAGGGTGTACCCCGCCTCTCGCCCTGTGTCCGCTGGGATAGGCTCCAGCGCCCCCCCCCCCCCCCCCCCCCCCCCCCCTCAATGAGACCTCCTATGTCCTGTGAAAAGCTGTCAAGCGACGGATGCATTTTGGGGTAGTAGCAACACAAGTAAAGTATTTGAAACACATTTTAGGTCATTTATATATGACCGATCGGAGCCGTCGCTCAAGGTCAGGTCCCGAAAGGGGTTCTCTTGAAAATGAGTCGAAGTTTGACCGTTTAATATTATGGGAAGGGACCGGAAATTTGGCTTAAACGCTAGGGGCGCACCATTTTTGACTGGCTGTTTTGATCTAAAAAAGGCAGCGTCTACCACCAGTGGTGGTTTTTAAATTACAACTGATGTTATAGCGGTAGAAATATGGAAAGATTGAATATCAGTGGCTTAAGGAGATGTGCTTAAACTAATTCATCAATCGTTTTATATTAAATAAAACATATTTTTGTATTGAACTGCTGAAAGTTAAGGATAAGTTTTTCGAGTAAGAACAAAACCTACGTTATTTGGAAGCTAACTGTGAATTAGCAAGAGCTGTATAGATATTAACACTTATATGTTGTGAAACTAAGTTCTACTCTTGAATGACTTAAAAGACTCAGACCAACAAAAACGTTATATTTGTGTCGATTCAAACTGTTTTAAAACGCTACACTGCGCGATTTTACACACCGCTGCGTGAATGTGCTGTCGTTGGTTACATTGGAGCAGTTACGTTTGTCTAGCCTACTAACATAGTAGGCGATGTATATACACTGCTCAAGTAATTACTTTTAGCTAAATTTAATTAGCATGAAATGACTAACCCCTAGACCCTGCAGTGCAAATACCTTTGACAACCCTGTCCCCTTTCATTACGTTTCATGATAAAGATAATTTAATTTGGTCTAAGAATAGTGACCATGATAATTAACAATAACAACCTAATTAACAACCTAACATCATAATTATCCTAGTTATTTTTTTTATCATTTGGTCCACAGGGGCACCTCAGCAAAGGTGACAATCGACAGGTCAATTTTGACAATAGACAAACTCTTAAAGGTGCAGTATGTAATTCTAAAGAATTGGGGGAAAAATGGCAAGAATTTATATCACAACACTCAAAAAGGCCAACCTCCTGAGTCTTTAGTCCCGGACGCCCATCTCACACATGCCCGTGTGCGCTCTGACTTGACTTCATGAGCCTGAGCAAGGCAACGCATAAAGCGATGTCTGATTCCGAGGTGTACACCGCCTCTCGCCCTGTGTCGGCTGGGATAGGCCCCTGCCCCCCCCGCGACCCTGCAAAGGATAAGTGGTATAGCTAATGGATGGATGGATGGATGATTCGGCGGTGAGAAAAAAAAGAATCCCGAACGTCTGATCGTAAACGCTCTAAAACTGAGTGGTTCACACCAAAGCAACGAGCACAGACACAAATGACCGTTTCCATAGTAACGACATACAGTTAGCTAACTTTAACAAAAACAATTTCATAATTTTATTCCCCTATTAGTATGAGCTAGTGCATGACAATCGTTTTTATCTAGCTGCGATTGGCACCATAACTACTATATGTTGCCGAGTAAATCCAACATATGCATGTAAACAAATAATGCCTTTTTGACATAAATCTGGTGCAATACTTCCTAACGTTCTAAAACTGCACTTGGCGATTTCACAAGCCAAGTCTTTTGCGACGACATGCAACGACTTCAGCCGCCTTGCAACTACTAGTTTGCATCGCTCGCTGCTACTTTTGTCTTCGAAGCGAATTGTAACAAGCTTGTTGGAGGGTCACGCTGTAAGCAGGAGGACCTAGGCGTGTGCATGCGAGGTGATTGACAGGCAGGTAGCCCTTACTCCTTGCAAAAACTCTCCTGATTGGTTGGGGATAGGCGGGCGTCCCTAGATTTTTTAAAAGCTGAATACAGGGCCCAGGGCGTTCATATATAGCACACCTTCTCTCTGAGCATTTGTTTTAATGATATCCTCCATATCCTCTATACCTCATATAATAAACGTAAAAAAACATAAAAAATTGAATTTATTGCTAGAAATTCAAACTTACATACTGCACCTTTAACTTGATATTTATCTTTGACTCAGTTGTTTTCTCCATACCTCTGGACACAATTGCATTTTTCCACATTGGGCGAGCACCTCTTTTTAGTACTCTTTTTCTAGCCAATGTAAGCCACAACAATTACACAACAAAAATTATTTTTCTGTCTACTTTATAATTGCATGGCCATTGTTACAATAAAATCTAGTAAAAGAAGAAGTAATTGCCAGTGTTATATTTCCTGGGTTACATTTAACAGCTGACAAGAACACAATAACTGGGAGGCATTGAGAAAAGATGAGTGGGCCCATGTGTATACGCAACCAGTCTGGCTTAAAAATAAACCAGACTGTCTCTGCTTTTGAGGAGCTGATGCCACTGTCCAGTGCTAGAACTTTGCCACGCATTTACGTGACCTGGTACCTGTGCTCTAAAAAAAACACACTTCTTGGGGTATAATGCGGTGAATCTGCATAACCATACAGTATATACCTGTTGACTATACTAGCTTCCATTGCTGTTGGAGGGGTCTCCAAGTGTAAATTAGTTAGTTCTTATTGCACATACACAATTCACTGTAAACAAGTATCCACATCCCTCACTTTCACTGCTCTATTTTACAGAAACTATGATGCTACGTTATTACATGATCGACCCAGACACATACGACTAATGAGGAGTAAAATATGGCACAGTCCAATTTAATGTTTTGGAGTTGTTGAAGAGATCCTGTGACATTTTCATTCCACACCTTGGCTGCTTGGCCAGCCTTTGCCCTGCTAAAGTGAGCCGTGATGGGACCAGACATGTGCTATCAAAAATGTGCTCTACTGCATCCTGGGGTGATAGCAAGCACCAACACCAGCAGGGACTGTGTCAGGAATAGATGTTAGAGCCCCTATTTCATAGTGGAGACGAGTGTCATTCGTTATAACGGTCTCGCATGGCTAGTCAAACAGGATTGAGCAATTATGCTGACATGCTCACATACACTTCAAAGTTTACATTCCATTAAATACATATGAATGAGCTCATTTTGGTGGTTTGTTCTTTAGACTTATGTTGAACCATGTTTCAATGCCTTGGATGTCTTGTGGCTCGAAGCAATTCAAAACTTTAAGAAACTTATGGCAAATTCCAATTACAACTAGGCTGACAAGTTCATAAATAGGTCATTCCCCATAGAAATTAACTGTGGATGTAGTTTGCAGAGTTGCCCATAGTTTTAGTTTTTGAAGCGTTTGTGGCAGGTGCATGAGCTGTTGGGGCATGCCGTGTGAGTATTTGATTAACAATACAATCCGATAGTGACTGAAGCAGCAACTGTTGTTGTAACATCCCTACTGGAAAAGATCTGTAAAAATCCTATATGTTAAATTTATAAAAATCCTATATGTTGACTGTATAGTTAAGTATGGATGAAACATGCTGAAAACATATATTAATTCATATATGAATTAATGCATGATTGTGGCCCCTTTTGTATACAGTGAAACAATAAGAATTTCATATGATATCTGTAAGTCTAAACACAATAAACATGTGAGGTTCTTATATGTTCCACAGCACGATTTGTGTAAGAAACAAATAGAGTTCTCACAAAACTTTGACCCCAATAACGTATGTCAACATATATAAAATGAATATGAAAACAACATAATATATGTATGACTCGCATTTTAAACATATATGGTTTCTTATAGGTCCCAATGCATGATTTGAGTAAGAAACATATATTAATTCTCACAAATGTTTACCCCATTTACGTCTACACATATAGAAAAGGAATATGAAAACAACATAATATATTTATGACACATTTTAAACACATATGGTTTTTATGTGTTCTTATATGTCCCACTCAATGAATTGTGTGAGAAACATATATATTTCTCACAAGATTTTGACCACATTTATGTGTCAACATTTACAAAATGTATATGAAAACATTATAATATATTTATAATTCACGCTATAAACATATATGGTTTCTTATGTGTTCTTATAGGTCCCACTGCATGATTTGTGTAAAAAACATATATTAATTCTAACAAAATTGTCTACCCCATTTGTGTCAACATATACAAAATGACCTCTCCGGGAACCATCACCTTATCGTGGTGGAGAGGTTTGTGTGTCCCTATGAACCTGGGGGCTGTGTTGTCTGGAACCTTGTGTTCCTGGTAGGGTCTCCCATGGCAAATTGGTCTCGGGCGAGGGTCCGGACTAAGAATGGTTCAAAAACCCTCATTGAAAAAACTATAAGAGAGGATGATACCCGGCCCGGAGGAAGCCCGGGGTCCCCTTCTGGAGCCAGGCCCAGGAGGAGGACCCGTCAGCGAGCGCCTGGTGGCCGGGCTTGCCACGGAGCCCGGCCGGGCATAGCCCGAAAAAGCAACGTGGACAACACCAACGTCTCGCCTTCTCCGTCCCGTGGGCTCACCACCCGCGGGAAAAACCAAGGGGGTCGGGTGCGCTGCCAGAAAGGTGGCAGTGAAGGCAGAGGTTTTCGACAGATCGGACCCGGGTGGCAGAGGCTGGCTTTGGGGACGTGGAACGTCACCTCTCTGGGAGGGAAGGAGCCGGAGCTTGTGCGGGAGGTGGAGCGCTACCAGCTGGATCTGGTGGGGCTTACCTCTACGCACAGCCTCGGCTCTGGAACCTCACTTTTGGATAGGGGTTGGACTCTATTCTTCTCCGGAGCTCCCCAGGGTGAGAGGCGCAAGGCTGGTGTGGGGATACTCACGAGTCCCCGGCTAAGTGCCTCTATGTTGGAGTTTACCCCAGTGGACGAGAGGGTCGCCTCCCTACGCCTGCGGGTCATGGGGGGGAAAACTCTGACTGTTGTCTGTGCCTATGCACCGAACAGCAGTTCGGAGTATTCGGCCTTTTTGGAGACCCTGGATGGAGCCTTGTATAGGGCTCCTGAGGGGGACTCTGTGGTCTTGCTGGGGGACTTCAACGCACATGTGGGCAATGATGGAGACACCTGGAGAGGCGTGATTGGGAGGAACAGCCTCCTCGATCTGAACCCGAGTGGTGGCTTGTTATTGGACTTCTGTGCTAGTCATGGAATGGCCATAACGAACACCATGTTCGAACATAAGGATGCTCATAAGTGTACCTGGTACCAGAGCACCCTAGGCAGAAGGTCGATGATCGATTTTGTTATCGTATCATCGGACCTGAGGCCATATGTTTTGGACACTCGGGTGAAGAGGGGGGCAGAGCTGTCAACTGATCCCCATCTGGTGGTGAGTTGGGTCAGGTGGCGGGGAAAGCCTCTGGACAGACCTGGTAAGCCCAAGCGTGTAGTGCGGGTGAACTGGGAACGTCTGGAGGAGTCCCCGGTCCGGGAGGCCTTCAACTCACACCTCCGGCGGGGCTTCTCTGGCATCCCTGTGGAGGCTGGGGGCATTGAACCGGAGTGGGCGATGTTCAAAGCCTCCATTGCTAAAGCTACGTCTGAGAGTTGTGGTCTCAAAGTCTTAGGTGCCTCAAGGGGCGGTAACCCTCGAACATCCTGGTGGACACCGGTGGTCAGGGGAGCCGTCCGATTGAAGAAGGAGGCCTTCCGGGACATGCTGTCCCGGGCGACTCCGGGAGGCAGTTGCAAGGTACCGACAGGCCGAAGGACTGCAGCCTCGGCCGTGGCAGAGGCAAAGCAGCGGGTGTGGGAGGAGTTCGTAGAAACCATGGAGAAGGACTTTCGGCTGGCGCCAAAGCGGTTCTGGAAGACCATCCGACACCTCAGGAGGGGAAAGCAGGGAACCATTCAAGCTGTATACAGTAAGGATGGGACGTTGTTGACCTCAACTGACAAGGTGATTGGGAGGTGGAAGGAGCACTTTGAGGAACTCCTGAACCCGACAAACCCACCCTACATAGTAGAGACAGGGCTGGAGGATGATGGGGGATCAGCATCATGGGGGATCAGCATCAATCTCCCTGGCGGAGGTCACTGAGGTAGTCAAACAACTCCACAGTGGCAAAGCCCCAGGGGTTGATGAGATCCGCCCAGAAATGCTGAAGGCTTTGGGTGTTGAGGGACTGTCATGGATGACACGTCTTATCAACATTGCGTGGAAGTCGGGGACAGTACCTAAGGAGTGGCAGACCGGGGTGGTGGCCGAGTGTGAAGCGGCTGGGATGAGGATCAGCACCTCCAAATCTGAGGCCATGGTTCTCAGCAGGAAACCGATGGATTGTCTACTCCAAGTAGGGAATGAGTCTTTATCCCAAGTGAAGGAGTTCAAGTATCTTGGGGTCTTGTTCTCGAGTGAGGGTAAAATGGAACGAGAGATGGGCCGGAGAATTGGAGCAGCGGGTGCGGTGTTGCAGTCGCTTTATCGCACCGTTGTGACGAAGAGAGAGCTGAGCCAGAAGGCAAAGCTCTCAATCTACCGGTCTATCTTCGTTCCTACTCTCACCTATGGTCATGAAGGGTGGGTCATGACCGAAAGAACGAGATCGCAGATACAAGCGGCGGAGATGAGTTTCCTCCGGAGGGTGGCTGGCATCTCCCTTAGGGATAGGGTGAGAAGTTCAGCCATTCGTGAGGGACTCGGAGTAGAGCCGCTGCTTCTTTGCGTAGAAAGGGAGCCAGTTGAGGTGGTGGGCATCTAGTAAGGATGCCACCTGGCCGCCTCCCTAGGGAGGTGTTCCAGGCACGTCCAGCTGGGCGGAGGCCGCGGGGCAGACCTAGGACCAGGTGGAGGGATTATATCTCCACACTGGCCTGGGAACGCCTTGGAATCCCCCAGTCAGAGCTGGTTAATGTGGCCCGGGAAAGGGAAGTTTGGGATGCCCTGCTTGAACTGCTACCTCCGCGACGCGACCCGACCCCGGACAAAGCGGATGACGATGATGATGATGATGATGACTTTCATACTATGTATACTTTCAGCATTAAACACATTTTTGTTATGTCAATATACAGTGCATCCGGAAAGTATTCATACCCCTTCACTTTTTCCACATTTTATTATGTCACAGCCGAATTCCAAAATTGATTAAATAAAAAAAAATTCCTTAACATTCTACACACAATACCGCTTAATGACAAAAGTGAAAAAAGTTTTTTTTTATTTTTAGCAAATATATAAAAAATAAACAAATAAAATATCACATGTACATAAGTATTCACACCCTTTACTCAATACATTGTTGAAGCACCTTTGGCAGCAATTACAGCCTCAAGTTTTCTTGAGTATGATGCTACAAGCTTGCCACACCTATTTTGGGGCAGTTTCTCAAATTCTTCTTTGCAGATCGTCTCAAGCTCCATCAGGTTGGAAGGGGAGCGTCGGTGCACAGCCATTTTCAGATCTCTCCAAAGATGTTCAATCGGGTTCAAGTCTGGGCTCTGGCTGGGCCACTCAGGGACATTCACAGACTTGTCCCGAAGCCACTCCTTTGTTATCTTGGCTGTGTGCTTAGGGTCGTTGTCCTGTTGGAAGGTCAACCTTCGCCCCAGTCTGAGGTCCAGAACGCTCTGGAGCAGGTTTTCATCAAGGATCTCTCTGTACATTGCTGCATTAATCTTTCCCTTGATCCTGACTAGTCTCCCAGTTCCTGCTGCTGAAAAACACCCATACAGCATGATGCTGCCACCACCATGCTTCACTGTAGGGATGGTATTGGCCAGGTGATGAGCAGTGCCTGGTTTCCTCCAGACATGACGCTTGGTATTCACGCCAAAGAGTTCAATCTTGGTTTCATCAGACCAGAGAATTTTGTTTCTCATGGTCTGAGAGTCCTTTAGGTGCCTTTTGGCAAACTCCATGCGGGCTGTCATGTGCCTTTTACTGAGGAGTGGCTTCCGTCTGGTCACTCTACCATTAAGGCCTGATTGGTGGAGTGCAGCAGAGATGGTTGTCCTTCTGGAAGGTTCTCCCATCTCCACAGAGGAACACTGGAGCTCTGTCAGAGTGACCATCGGGTTCTTGGTCACCTCCCTGACCAAGGCCCTTCTCCCCGATTGATCAGTTTGGCCGGGCGGCCAGCTCTAGGAAGAGTCCTGGTGGTTCCAAACGTCTTCCATTTGCGAATGATGGAGACCACTGTGCTCGTTGGGACCTTCAATGCTGCAGACCTTTTTTTGTACCCTTCCCCAGATCTGTGCCTCGATACAATCCTGTCTCGGAGGTCTACAGACAATTCCTTGGACTTCATAACTTGGTTTGTGCTCTGACATGCACTGTCAACTGTGGGACCTTATATAAACAGGTGTGTGCCTTTCCAAATCATGTCCAATCAATTTAATTTACCACAGGTGGACTCCAATCAAGTTGTAGGAACATCTCAAGGATGATCAGTGGAAACGGGATGCCCCTGAGCTCAATTTTGAGTGTCACAGCAAAGGGTGTGAATACTTATGTACATGTGATATATATATTTTTTTTTTTTTTTTAATACATTTGCAAAAAATTCTAAAAAACTTTTTTTACTTGGTCATTATGCGGTATTGTATGTAAAATGTTGAATTTTTTTTATTTAATCCATTTTGGAATTAGGCTGTAACATAATAAAATGTGGAAAAAGTGAAGGGGTATGAATACTTTCCGGATGCACTGTACTACTATTAGTGTCCAGTTATTTGACAGCCAAAAGAGAAAAAACAAGACGTGATGCCCCAGCACTATTATTTGTTAGCATGAAGGCTCCCATATGCTGACTGACCTCTGTAGATGATTGGAAAGATATCACAAATGGTTGCTAAGCCTATGCTAGGCTGTCACAGGCGCATAATGTTTTGTGACCACATTTAGTAAGTTATACTACAAGGCAAAATTGGCAACTGGTTAATGCGTGGCTGCAAAAGTAAACCAGGTGGTTTATGATACATTACCCTTGGAACAATCTTCAGGGTGGTTGTTGGTATCCAAGAGAAATGTATGTGTTTGGGTGTACATTGTAGTGGATGTTTCATTAAAAAGAAAAAAAGATATACCTTTGATTATGCACACTCTTTCCAGAAATAAAACTCCCAATTCCAGTACCATGAACAGAGAACATGAGTCGTGCTACACCAACATTCTCCACTCCTTGATCAGCTCTTACTCTGAGAAATGTACATGATAAATACAACACCATAGTTGTCAGGGAATTTTGTGGAACTATACATATTTCATATTATAGAAAGATCAATAAAAAGATATAGAAATGTATATCTTGTAGTGATAAAACAAAATTGGGACATGATTGGTCAGTAGTCAGTTTGTTGACATGTTTTTTGATATGATTGTCTGAACCGAATCTGGTTAGCTGTGCAATACAAGTTACCATGTGAAGTACCCTTCTTAAAAGTGAGCCTGCTTCAAATCAATTTATTTGTTTTTGGGCTGTATTCAAAGAATACATAAAAGTTATAAATAAATCATAACTAACAGTTACAAGAACCTCCTAAAAATAAGAGGTGTGTCAGTCCTACCTTTAGGACTCCTAAGTCAAACAATCCAATGACACCTGTATTACATAGACTATGGAAAAACTGAGTTTGCAGCAACGATGAATCAAATTCAGAAAGAAATATGAATCAAACCAAAATTATCTGAAATGTTTTGCCAGTATGTTTAGTTGTGTGCAAACACAAGCTGGTTTTATGACCATTGCTGCTGCATTTAGAAAATACTAGTAATTACATAAATATATTGAAGTGTTCATTGTACCTCAGAGGAAAGCCATATTATTGCACTGATTCTTGGAAAAAGGACAGGTTTGTAGATGACAGGTTGTTATTTGCAGCGCCAAGGTACATTATCTAAAACAAAAATAACCATTAGTAACCATTAAAACATGTTTATGGCTGTGTCGGAAATTACTCTTGCATTTACTACTCCACACAAAATAAACACTGATAAGTTAACTCAGTACTGATCAATAAATTGATGAAGATTATTTGTAAATGTCAGAAATGGCCATTTTCTGCTCACTATTGAAAAAACTTTTGAATTTCAATTGTATACAGTACTGAATGAGTGGATTTGTGAAAAAGCATGTGGAAATGATGCAGTTGCAGAATCAGAATCTGTAAATTATCATACATACATACATACATACATACATACATATATATATATATATGTTTGTCACAAATTCCAACCTTCCTGGAATACCCATCAATTCCGCCGAAAATAACAATGCCGTACCTGTTGTGAGAAAAAAAGGAAAATTAAATTATCAAACGATGGTTCAGATGGAGAAATTGGGACGCAAAATGTTGATTCAGTTAACAGTATTTAGCAGAATCTTTTTTTTTATAATTTTTAGCAAGATTTTAATCATAGCTGTTGGTGCCTCCAGATGTATTCATATGAACACGTCCATTGTACCTCAGCGCAGACACAACAACTTTCTTACCTAATCAACTTGTGATTGGTGTCAATATGGACAAGAGACCTTGAGCAGGGTACCGAATATGTACGTCTTACAACACACCCCATACAGGTCAGTCTTGTCAGCATACTTATGGTATCCACTCTGTGCATAGAAGCCCTTACACGCTCCCACTGAACCAGGTATCCCCTGGATTTAAGGGCCCCCTTAAATCATTCGATAACCACAGTGTGGCATTGTCAACTTTATGTCCACAACCATGGCATCCAACTCTTCATCTGTCATTTGACTATACAGTGAAGCCACTGACATGTTGTTTTCTGCCAGTGTTCTGTGGACTGTATGTCTTGACACTCCTAACAAGCTTGCTATGGTTGTGACAAAAAAAGGCATTTCCAGAAGATACTGAAGATGCTCTGGGATTAAATAAAGCCTGGGACGACCTGTCTGACCAGCAATAATTTCGACAGGAAGATTGGATTCCAGATCTTGGATATTCTCCCTTTTATCCCTGATCATACTACACAACTCTGATAGTGGTTCTATGATGCACACTGGAATGTAAATACTATTTGAAATGGCACTAATGAATACCTGGTCTTGGGTACACACAAATTCCATGCGGTCTAAATCCAATGGACTGTGCTCTAAAACATGCAACAGTCGGGAATGTAGCATTTCAAGGAGGTTGCGGCATAGCAGAACCTGTCAAAAAGAAATGATTTTACATTAGATTATAGTGGACTTCTTTTTACATTACACTTTTATGCAAACTTGGATAGACACAAAACCTACTGATGCATAATACACTGTGACATAACCAGGCCACTTACTAATCCAGGAAAATAAGGTGTACGTTGAAATTATGATACACTCTCCAGCTAACTATACTAGCTAAAAGAAAGAGCGGGGGGACCGAGGTGTTAGCTTTATTTATAATACAATGCAAGACAAACACATGCACTACACTTCTTGAAATACTGTTAGGTATGAACTTATAACTTTATTGCAGCTAAAAGCAAGTTACTTGACTTACACTTAAAAGTTACCATAAAAAAGCGTTTATCACACACTATGTAGTGCCTAGAGAAAACGTTACTTACCCATGCCATGGCTGTTCGAAAACCCCCCAAAAAAGCGACCTTGGCTTTAACCATGCCAATGGTGACGTAGCTATGTAAGCGTGCGCCCACAGTTAACTACCGGCAAAAAAGTATAAAATACGCAGCGCTATCAAAGCAAGTTACTTGCTACCGGTCATGTTCAAATCAATCGGTGCTACCGTACCGCAAGATCATTTACCGGCTCGTGTGACATTATTATAATCGCGTTGATTGGATGTTATATGTCGAAGTGCACTTTGGGAGTCAAAGAAATTTCTACTGAGACACACAGACGAATCGCCACACGGTCGGATCTCTATCACAGAGACAAATCGCTACAGACGCACAGATCTCGAGAATGCAGATCTCTGCAACGGCAGAAGTGTAACAAAAGTCACGTGTAAAAACACATCCAATTGAGAGGCCCGCATGAGTTGTAATTTATGCTCGTCTGTATTTTCAGCTCTTGCAACAAAATACTTAGACTTTTAGCCATTAATATCCACGTACGTATTTATTTGTCTACACATTTACAGATCTATGCAGCATTCACAGATTTGTCTATACATATACAACTCTCAATACACTTGCAAATCTGAATACAGACGTATGGAAGCCCATAAGGGACTTTATTCAAATGAAAATGTAAACTTGAAAATGCAAATGCAATTCAACAATAGCATTATCACTTTCCACATTTGTTTGTTATTTGAGACAAAATGTAAATGAAAATGCAATAATCCCATTTGCATTTGCATTTTCAAATGCTTCAATGGGCATTCTGTGTCAATATTAAAATTCAAAAGCAAAAGCTGTTTGACATTACATTTTCAAAGTCCTACCCCGCCATACTGCGGACAATATTCAAATGTTAATTCAAACTTGAAAATTAAAATGCAATACAAAAATGTATCCTCACTTTCCATTTGTGCAAGCATTATTTATGTCACAATTAAAATTAAAATGCAGTTGTCAAACAATTTGAAAATGAAAAGGAAATCGCAAGTAGATGCTTAACCGGAGCAATTTGTAACGTAAGATTAGTTCAAGTAAGGCATGCCTAGTGGGACTGTGTATAATAGGACACTTATGAGGTGGTTACATGTTTATTATCTACACCCCTGATACACCATTTTTTTTTGATCCCCCAATGCATAAATTGTCATGGCAAATGACAAGGCAAGCTGCTATGCGTTTTCTAATGTTTTAAACTTGCTATACAGTATAAGTATAAGTAGGGTATGTATTATTGTGTGAACCATGTTCCTGTGATGACTCATGACAGACCCACTATCCCAACCCCTTTAGCCCGGAGCATCGCACAAATGTTCTTATTTTGAAACCAGGCCGAGCACAAAAGGGTGGGGACCCCTGTTCAAAACAATGCATCACAAATATTTTCACAACACTAAGAGAAAAACCCTGCTACATCTATGTTTTATCCATCAATGCATGAACAAAATCCACAAACAGCCATAAATTTTCAATTTTAGGGGAAACGGTTTGATTTGGATTCAGTACTTAGAAGGGAGACATTTTAAAGAAGTTATTAGGTCTTACAATTTAACAAACATTGCTTAATTTTAAAAGCACAATAGCCTGAGATTTACAAAACATGGCCATTTCGTTTGACATTGAATGCAGACAGAAAGTCTGTGTCAACAGATACGATATATTTGAATACAGATATTTAAAGTTGGTGATGATTCAATAGCTGAGACAGCATGAGTGTAGACGGCGTGCATGGGCCCAAATGTCCATGTCAGCCATGAGTTATTGTCTAGTAGTTCATTGGGCTCCCTTTGTATGGAGGCACCACCTTTTCTCCTCTGTCAAGTGCTCTCAACAAGACACAGTCACTATCATACCGATCGCCCCTCCATTTCATCTCCTGTGTACAAACCGATAATGAAAACATGTTGATTAGCTTGTGTCTGGAGATGAAGGGAGTCTCAATCCTCTTCACTCTCTACCATTCACTAGGATCTTACTCTCGTCTTCAGAACTACCCCCCCCCCCCCCCCCCCCACACACACACACACACACACACACACACCTCATCATCATCGTCGTCCGCTTTGTCCGGGGTCGGGTCGCGGAGGTAGCAGTTCAAGCAGGGCATCCCAAACTTCCCTTTCCCGGGCCACATTAACCAGCTCTGACTGGGGGATTCCAAGGCGTTCCCAGGCCAGTGTGGAGATATAATCCCTCCACCTGGTCCTAGGTCTGCCCCGCGGCCTCCGCCCAGCTGGACGTGCCTGGAACACCTCCCCTAGGGAGGCGGCCAGGTGGCATCCTTACTAGATGCCCGA
This sequence comes from Galaxias olidus, assembly GCA_026901105.3. NCBI lineage: Eukaryota > Metazoa > Chordata > Actinopteri > Galaxiiformes > Galaxiidae > Galaxias > Galaxias olidus. The sequence continues at coordinate 16,351 of JAPMUY010006838.1, read as the reverse complement.
ACCACCTCAACTGGCTCCTTTCTACGCAAAGAAGCAGCGGCTCCACTCCGAGTCCCTCACGGATGGCTGAACTTCTCACCCTATTCCTAAGGGAGATGCCAGCCACCCTCCGGAGGAAACTCATCTCCGCCGCTTGTATCCGCGATCTCGTTCTTTCGGTCATGACCCACCCTTCATGACCATAGGTGAGAGTAGGAACGAAGATAGACCGGTAGATTGAGAGCTTTGCCTTCTGGCTCAGCTCTCTCTTCGTCACAACGGTGCGATAGAGCGACTGCAACACCGCACCCGCTGCTCCAATTCTCCGGCCCATCTCTCGTTCCATTTTACCCTCACTCGAGAACAAGACCCCAAGATACTTGAACTCCTTCACTTGGGGTAAAGACTCATTCCCTACCTAGAGTAGACAATCCATCGGTTTCCTGCTGAGAACCATGGCCTCAGATTTGGAGGTGCTGATCCTTATCCCAGCACACACACACACTTCCTTTTGATATCACTAACCTCTCTTGTGCTCTGCTCATCCACTTACAGATTGTTTTTGTGTGTGGCCTTTCGGTTATTATCTCATGGTAAAGCTATACGTAGGCAGCAGACGGTGGTCCGTCCCTGTCCCATGTCTACTTCGGCCCTTTTATCTACCGTCTTCTCATCTCGCCCATTCGGCTCCTTTCAGTGATCCATCATGAATCCACATCCCTCCTTATCCTTGTCTAAAACCCACACTTCAACCACACTACAGTACTCTGCTCTACATAGGAACATTGCAAACTGGGTATCTATGACCTACTACTTTTCCATTAGTAAAAAAAAAAAAAGAGGTGCTTTCTGTGCACTTGAAGGAGTGTTTTAAGGAAGCCCTGCTGGCTTACAAAGGCTTCGTGTGCTGACTGACGGGAATATGTTTGCAGCCTTTTACTGTAAGAATCCATTAACAGTGCCACCCCGAGTCGGGGCTCCAACTCATGCCGTGCTGGCACTGCCCTTTGAGACCATCTGAAATACACATGCATTAATGGAGCAGTATTAGCTTTGACTTCAAATCGGTTTACTTTACTGGCGCTAAAAGTCTCGGGAATCTCGGATGTGTGTCTTGAAAACACCTTTTATATTTTCCACGAGTTTGTGGTAGTTTGTGAATACTGTTTGACAGTTTCCTAAAGTATTAAGGTGGAGTGCAATGAATAGTGTGCATTCTTGTATTTAAAGCAGTAGAGTACCTCTTTCTGTTCTTCTGTTTAAAGATGCTTTTAGAATCCAATAGAAATATTGTTAAGTGTCTGGGGGAAAGTAGTCTAAGCACTGTTTGTGTTTTTGTTTGTTTTCGTTGTGAATCTTTTATATTCTTTGAGTAATTGCCCTCTCCTTCCAAAAACCTTTTCTTGGGCAATGAATCTACTGTGTTTTTCGTCCTCATTGAAGACAAATTAACTTGGCTCGGACATTTTTTGTGTATTTTATATGTGAATGACTTAGCGTGTTTGTGTCTGAACCCAAGGGGGCCTCAGGCGTTGTCTAAATTTAGGCTGTTCTATTTTCTCACCGGTCTGAGGATGTCTGTAGTCCGTCCCTTGGCTCTGGCATGGGACATCGATTATAAAACGTCAAGGCCTCCTTTACCACAGTTTAAAATCAATGATGCTACTGATAAAAAGTTTAACGCACACTGCTGAAATAAACCACTTTACACAATAAACATGCAAGTTCTCTATGTTTCTCCACACACACACACACACTTTACAAACATGGGAGATAAATAAAGCCTCTATTTGACTTTGCCCCTAACCTAAACAGATGAGCTGTCAGCTAAGATGCAACATTGAAAACTACCGAACTTAATACGGAAAATTGTCAGTTAATAACATAATCAGGCAAGGAGGTTCCAACTGTCATTAAAAATGACATTGGCAAAATGTCCCCATTAATCAGTTGTCATGGACACAAAATTGTGTAAACAACCAGCCTCTTGGTGCCTGAGCCTCAACCAGAGAGAAATCCAGTGGTCAAACTTTAAACACCCTCTTACCTTGAACATCTGACCTTAAAAGGACATATCCACCACTCTGGAATAAATCTCGTATTTAACTGAATAGCTGTCCATTGACGTCTGAACCAGATTGGAAGTGGTGCAGAGCTTTGAGGAAAGCACAGAGCAACACAGCACCTTTCAAATTCTTTATTTCTTTTAGTATTTTTCAGCCAGTGATGCTGGGGCCTTCATTGACCGTGGCAGGATTTTGACAGATAGAACCATAAGAATGGGATAAGAGTGGAAATATCTCAATTTATTACCAGGCTAACACAGCTGAACACTTCACAGCTAGACAGAATGAAGAAGCCCCTGAAGGTAATGACCTCTGAATGTGTTAAATCAGAGGTAGAGATTGATTAAAACAGCAAGGGGTTGGGAATCTTAAAAAGAATTGGGAAGAATACATTATCTGTGAAAAATATGTATACAATGCAGGGGGGAAAGAGTGATCTTCAATGAGGTGCGGCAGAGCAGACCGAATGATCAGATCTTATGTAACATTCCTACCCCTTGAAAATGAGCTCCATTTCGAAGTTGAAAGTTTTCATATTTCCTTTTTATACACAGTCAGAGAGGCAATAATTTGTGGTGAAGCTGTGGTGGCCAGGGTTTGTCAGGGATTTGGTCACAACTTGAAGTTCTCCAAAGCGTTTCTCCTTCGAGAAGACAGATAAACCTCTAGCATAGTTCCATAATGAAAGTATTTTTGCATTATTTACAATAAAGATTCAAGCATGAAATCTAGAAAACAATAAAGTGTGGGATGTTATGAAGGCAAGTAAACTGTGTCTAGAAGTTATGATATGACAAAACCACAACAACATTATACTACATTATACATTATACATTATCCTGTTCATTGTACTATGTTTTCTTCGGCGTAATGAAGGTTAAATAGGGACAAATACTGTAATAGTATGGGAGTGGGGACTAATCAGTGTGGCTAAAAGATGGGACATGGCGTAGCTAAGGGACAGAGTGAGGCATGGATCGTGGATTCATATGAATCAACATGCATGGTAAATTACACGTACTGCTTCTGTTAAACAGAATATTGGGTCAATTGCTGCGACTTTCAACACATGTAGCTCCCTTTTGCAAGTGGTTGACTGTCTATTGCCTTGAGGCAAAGGCAAATACAGACGAAAAGCAAACATGAATAATTGAAGAACATGCACAATAATGGAGGACATTGGGGGTAAATATCATTAGGAGACATGTCGGGGAAATTGATACAGAGCTATCAATACGGTGAAATTATAGAAACAGTTTGCTTTGAGACACTGAGGAACATGAGTACACATACAAACAGAAACACTGAATTTCTTTAAGGTACCTGTAAAAAAGGTGAGCACTCCACATGACTGAAACAAGAAGGGTTATAGGATGAAAATGACTGCAAAACAGGTAGTGGGTCACAAGGAAATATATCACAAGATTCTATTCACACCTTTTCATGTTCTGTGAGCTGGAATTTCCTGGACCAACTGTCAATAGGTTAATCAACATCTGTTGGTCCCTTGGGCACAGTGGCTTATTTCCTCTGCGCCAGCCTCCTCTCATTGATTGGATGACGTGTGATTTGAGCCGCAATCCTCCAAACTGAAGTGTTCAACCTAGAAATGAAGTAGAGGGCCATTGAATTATACAGGAACATTAGTTTGAGTAGCTTGGTAGTGGATAAGCACCACAGATAATAGCAAGTAAGGAGATGCAAGAGGGTATAATTTAAAGATGGAAGGAATGTGGTATGAATGATTATCAACAATTATTCCTGTCCAAGGTCTGGCTACCATTCTTTGTGGGTGTCCACCTGGAAACAGCACAAAGACAAAGCATGCAGTGCTTCTCCATCCTCCCTGGATCAATAGCAGTAGATGGTGGGATCTGTCTCTCCTGAAAGTAGACTTAGCCTTATCAGTTAGCTAGAGGCTAGATTAATGAAGGTGCTTCCCCCCAAATAAGTGATGGTGTGTGATTCTCTCACAGACTCCACAATCAAGATCTTAACTTCACTTAGATAATTAGAAAGTAATTCCACCATCTGAATTGATTTTCTTACCACCTTCACAAAGGGGAACCAGATAAAAAATGTTTTACGTGTGAGTGTGTGTGTGTTTACAGAGGCCATATTAGCTTGAATATAACAAGAGCTAAAAGGAAGGTAGAGAAGCGGAGATGCAGAGCATGCACGGTAAGAAAAGCAGACTGAGGCAATAAGTGCTCCAAGGTCCAACAGAAAGATTGTTTTAAAATGCTGCATTCAAAAACGCATGTTGATAACCGGTGTATGGTGTCCATTTTAGGATGTCAGTCTCAGTTGTACTTATCTCATCAAGACTTGACATTCTTTTTTTATTCTCTCTCCAACATCAATACCATGTAACCGGTGATATTGAAGAAAACATTTTTTTTATTTTTTTTTGCAGAACCCCCCCCCAAAAAAACAAAACAAACAAAAGCCAGCCTCAAATGAAGCTCGCTTGCCATGAGGTGCACAGCTTTTTGGTGGCACTATGTCTTTACCGAAGGGCATTGTTATGAACTGCAATTACATCACTTACAGCCACACAGACATTTCAGTGTTGTTGTCAACAAATTGCTTTTCTAAGCAGGCTGATACATTGTAATGAAGGCGGATTTGCTGATAATCACTGCACAAAGGACCCCCAAAATGCACTTTTAGCCCATTTTTTATGTAAACTTTTTTATCTCATAATAATAATATACAAATGCATTCAACTTGCCCAGCGCTTTTCTAAATACTCAAAAGCGCTTCATAGAGTGAACACGCGGTAAAATCATTTAACAATTGACTGTTCTGCTAATCTCCCTTTTTGACAACACTTATATTTAAAAAGGATGTTTGGTCATTGATTTTAATTCCCTATTCTCTCATTGTGACGTACATTCCGAACTGTGATTCCCATTTCAAAGAACAATGAACTTTCCAAGGAAAATGAGAGAAAGCCCTACAACGTCAAACCGCTGGGGAAAAAGTTGTTTAGAATGCCAGACGAACATCATTCACCTGGGAGATCAAGGTTCCTAGCACCAAAGGACACTAAAGGACACATTACTGGAGCAGGGACTAAAGCTATGGAACACTTACAGACCACTGTTAGCCTACCTCAGAAAAATGGATATCTGCAATCACTTCATCACAACAAGCTCCTAAGCTAACCATTGCCAATGAGCTAAAACATCAACCAGAAATGGAAACCATTTACACAGAGGTTGGTCTACTACTGAGGTTCTGCTCGGTTACACGTGCAGCGTTGTCTATCACAGCGTGTGATAAGTTAGCTGCTCTTCAAGCCTGAAAAAAGGTAAGCCAACTGAAAGATGGGAACAAGATAAAGGAACATTTGGTTGTCTTCCTCCCAACTCTGCCTCCCTTCTGTTCTTCACCAGTCAACTCTTATAGTTGAGAATCACACAGGTGAAAACATTTTCACAGTTATGGTTTGCACACACACTCAGAGACACAGACACACAAACCGGCTGATACTTTTCTGCAACTCAATTCAAAGCTGTCGTATCCGGCTGTAAGGCTCCATAACTCTTTCCACATGCTTGAACCCAATTTCTGTGCAATGTACAATTTTGACAGACCAACTTTGTCTATTTTTGGGCTCTCTCTCAACTGACGGCTCTCTCTCTCTCCTCTGTCTGTAAGAATAGAAAACCTTTGCAAAAACGTAGATCTGACTCCTGACACATTTCCACACATAAAACTGAATGGTTATTTGAACACAAGCTGGTACACTTCCGTCCACGCATACTTCCGTCTGCCACAAAGCGAAAACATAGCGTCTTTGCGTCTAAGCATACGTTATGACTTACATGTTCACAGCCTATTGCACAGGAGTTGATGATGGGGAGCTTTGGGGCTTGTGTCTGAACCATGCAGCTGAGGCCTCTGCAAGATCTGAGATCAGCCTCCTGCCGCTGCACTCCTCCTGTCCTCATTTCAAACTGGACCCAAAAGGGGAACCTGAAGTTCCATAGGGAGGAGGGGGAAAAACGAGATGCCGGTGCCCCAAGGCTGTCACAGTGCACTGAGGCAGAGCATGAAGACTTTTAGACGGTGGCCGCTTTACTGCCTGCCTGCCGGCCTGCGTGGTTGCTGCTCCATGAGGAGAGACACTCTCCACAGCTCCACCCGCCAGGACCAAAGGGAGGGTTCATCTGGAGGGTCTCCGATATGGGCTTCTAATGAGACGCACATCTTTTAACCACACTCTGACACCTTCCAAAGGTGGGGGGAAATCCCTAGGAACAATGTAATCTCAATGAGGTGATCATTCTAGGTTTGGAGGAGGGTGGTCGATGTAGTGCGATGACCCTGAGAGGCCAACGCACTGCAACTTCAGAAAACACATGCAAAAAGACATAACACAAGCAAATTAAGAAAACATCTACATTAATTTGACATCATGTGCGCAGCATTTAGAAAACGTGCTGCAAATACAGAAAACACAACATTACAGAAATGCACTGCATGTAAAGACAACACAACACATTACAGAAACGCGCTGCAAATACAGACAAAACTACAGAAATGTTTCCAGAGGACACCTAAAAGTGATGAACTGGTTTAAGTCAGCTATCCGTCGGATTTTTGGTTTATTTAAACATTGTGATCTCAAGATTCAGATATTGCAGATATCTGCTGTTAAACTGGCGTTGTCCTTATTGCTTATTATTAGCCTGCCAATTAAAATAACCTGACTAAATACACATATTTGAAACACGCAATGTTAGCTGGCTATTGTTAACTACTTTCAGAATTGTCACCAAGTAATGTACAAGGACGAAAATAAATTCCAAAAGGTTAAATTAATGGTTAACACAAGAACAAAGGACCTCCGTTGTGTTTTCTGTATTTGCACCGCATTTCTGTAATGTGTTATTTTCTGTACTTTGTCATCATCATCATCATCATCTTCATCCGCTTTGTCCGGGGTCGGGTTGCGGAGGTAGCAGTTCCAGCAGGGCATCCCAAACTTCCCTTTCCCGGGCCACATTAACCAGCTCTGACTGGGGGATTCCAAGGCGTTCCCAGGCCAGTGTGGAGATATAATCCCTCCACCTGGTCCTAGGTCTGCCCCGCGGCCTCCACCCAGCTGGACTTGCCTGGAACACCTCCCTAGGGAGGCGGCCAGGTGGCATCCTTACTAGATGCCCGAACCACCTCAACTGGCTCCTTTCTACGCAAAGAAGCAGCGGCTCCACTCCGAGTCCCTCACGAATGGCTGAACTTCTCACCCTATCCCTAAGGGAGAGGCCAGCCACCCTGCGGAGGAAACTCATTTCCGCCGCTTGTATCCACGATCTCGTTCTTTCGGTCATGACCCACCCTTCATGACCATAGGTGAGAGTAGATACGAAGATAGACCGGTAGATTGAGAGCTTTGCCTTCTGGCTCAACTCTCTCTTCGTCACAACGGTGCGATAAAGCGACTGCAACACCGCACCCGCTGCTCCAATTCTCCGGCCCATGTCTCGTTCCATTTTCCCCTCACTCGAGAACAAGACCCCGAGATACTTGAACTCCTTCACTTGGGGTAAAGACTCATTCCCTACTTGGAGTAGACAATCCATCGGTTTCCTCCTGAGAACCATGGCCTCAGATTTGGAGGTGCTGATCCTCATCCCAGCCGCTTCACACTCGGCTGAAACCGATCCAATGAGTGCTGCAGGTCGCAGACCGATGATGCCATCAGGACCACATCATCTGCAAAAAGCAGTGATGCAATCCTCTGCCCACCAACCCGCTGCCCCCCTCCCCCATGGCTACGCCGTGAGATCCTGTCCATGAATACCACAAACAGGATAGGTGACAAAGCGCAGCCTTGGAGGAGGCCAACCCTCACCGGAAACGAGTCCGACTTACTGCCGAAGACCCGGACACAGCTCTCGCTTTGGGAGTACAGAGATTGGATGGCCCTAAGTAGAGACCCCCTCACCCCATACTCTCGCAGCACCTCCCACAGTATCTCCCGGGGAACCCGATCATACGCCTTCTCCAAATTCACAAAACACGTGTAGACCAGATTGGCATACTCCCAGGCCCCCTCAAAGATCCTTGCGAGGGTAAAAAGCTGATCCGTTGTTCCACGACCAGGCCGGAAACCGCATCGTTCCTCCTCAATCCGAGGTTCGACTATCGGTCGAACCCTCCTTTCCAGCACCCTGGAGTATACTTTCCCGGGGAGGCTGAGTAATGTGATGCCTCTGTAGTTGGCACACACTCTCCGGTCCCCCTTTTTGAACAGGGGAACCACCACCCCGGTCTGCCACTCCTTAGGTACTGTCCCCGACTTCCACGCAATGTTGATAAGACGTGTCATCCATGACAGTCCCTCAACACCCAGAGCCTTCAGCATTTCTGGGCGGATCTCATCAACCCCTGGGGCTTTGCCACTGTGGAGTTGTTTGACTACCTCAGTGACCTCCGCCAGGGAGATTGATGCTGATCCCCTATCATCCTCCAGCTCTGTCTCTACTATAGAGGGTGGATTTGTCGGGTTCAGGAGTTCCTCAAAGTGTTCCTTCCACCTCCCAATCACCTTGTCAGTTGAGGTCAACAACGTCCCATTCTTACTGTATACAGCTTGGATGGTTCCCTGCTTTCCCCTCCTGAGGTGTCGGATGGTCTTCCAGAACCGCTTTGGTGCCAGCCGAAAGTCCTTCTCCATGGTTTCTCCGAACTCCTCCCACACCCGCTGCTTTGCCTCTGCCACGGCCGAGGCTGCAGTCCTTCGGGCCTGTCGGTACCTTGCAACTGCCTCCGGAGTCTCCCGGGATAGCATATCCCGGAAGGCCTCCTTCTTCAATCGGACGGCTCCCCTGACCACCGGTGTCCACCAGGATGTTCGAGGGTTACCGCCCCTTGAGGCACCTAAGACTTTGAGACCACAACTCTCAGACGCAGCTTTAGCAATGGAGGCTTTGAACATTGCCCACTCCGGTTCAATGCCCCCAGCCTCCACAGGGATGCCAGAGAAGCCCCGCCGGAGGTGTGAGTTGAAGGCCTCCCGGACCGGGGACTCCTCCAGACGTTCCCAGTACACCCGCACTACACGCTTGGGCTTACCAGGTCTGTCCAGAGGCTTCCCCCGCCACCTGACCCAACTCACCACCAGATGGTGATCAGTTGACAGCTCTGCCCCCCTCTTCACCCGAGTGTCCAAAACATATGGCCTCAGGTCCGATGATACGATAACAAAATCGATCATCTACCTTCTGCCTAGGGTGCTCTGGTACCAGGTACACTTATGAGCATCCTTATGTTCGAACATGGTGTTTGTTATGGCCATTCCATGACTAGCACAGAAGTCCAATAACAAGCCACCACTCAGGTTCAGATCAGGGAGGCCGTTCCTCCCAATCACGCCTCTCCAAGTGTCTCCATCATTGCCCACATGTGCGTTGAAGTCCCCCAGCAAGACTACAGAGTCCCCCTCAGGAGCCCCATACAAGGCTCCATCCAGGGTCTCCAAAAAGGCCGAATACTCCGAACTGCTGTTCGGTGCATAGGCACAGACAACAGTCAGAGTTTTCCCCCCATGACCTACAGGCGTAGGGAGGCGACCCTCTCGTCCACTGGGGTGAACTCCAACATAGAGGCACTTAGCCGGGGACTTGTGAGTATCCCCACACCAGCCTTGCGCCTCTCACCCTGGGGAGCTCCGGAGAAGAATAGAGTCCAACCCCTATCCAGGAGTGAGGTTCCAGAGCCGAGGCTGTGCGTAGAGGTAAGCCCCACCAGATCCAGCTGGTAGCGCTCCACCTCCCGCACAAGCTCCGGCTCCTTCCCTCCCAGGGAGGTGACGTTCCACGTCCCCAAAGCCAGCCTCTGCCACCCGGGTCCGATCCGTCGAAAACCTCTGCCTTCACTGCCACCTTTCTGGCAGCGCACCCGACCCCCTTGGTTTTTCCCGCGGGTGGTGAGCCCACGGGACGGAGAAGGAGAGATGTTGGTGTTGTCCACGTTGCTTTTTCGGGCTATGCCCGGCCGGGCTCCGTGGCAAGCCCGGCCACCAGGCGCTCGCTGACGGGTCCTCCTCCTGGGCCTGGCTCCAGAAGGGGACCCCGGGCTTCCTACGGGCCGGGTAGCATCCTCTCTTATAGTTCTATCCATGAGGGTTTTTGAACCATTCTTTGTCCGGCCCCTCGCCCGAGACCAATTTGCCATGGGAGACCCTACCAGGAACACAAGGTTCCAGACAACACAGCCCCCAGGTTCATAGGGACACACAAACCTCTCCACCACGATAAGGTGATGGTTCCCGGAGAGGACAGGAGAGGACAATTTTTATGTTGCATTTTAATTTTCAAGTTTGAATTAACATTTGAATATTGTCCGCAGTATGGCGGGGTCGGACTTTGAAAATGTAATGTCAAACAACTTTTGCGTTTGAATTTTAATATTGACACAGAATGCCCATTGGAGCCTTTGAAAATGCAAATGCAAATGGGATGATTGCATTTTCATTTACATTTTGTCTCAAATAACACATACAAATGTGGAAAGTGATAATGCTATTGTGGAATTGCATTTGCATTTTCAAGTTTACATTTTCATTTGAATAAAATCCCTTATGGGCTTCCATACTAGTGCATATCATTACATTGTATAATCAGTAATTCAGTGCAGGACATACCTACTGCATCTGATATCTTAATGTAATGTATAGCCTATATTTAAATAAACGTCTCATGTGGCATGATTTTAAAGCATTGATTGGATGTTGCATATCGAAGTGCAGTTTGGGAGTCATAGGCATTTCTACTGAGACACCTACGAACCTCGACACAAAGACGAATCGCCACACGGACTAATCTCTGTCACGGCAGAAGTGTAGCAAAAGTCACGTGTAAAAACACATCCACTTGAGAGGCCCGCGTGAGTTGTAACTTATGCTTGTCTGTATTTTCAGCTCTTGCGGCAAAATTACTTAGACTTTTAGCCATTAATATCCACATACGTATTTACAGATTTGTCTACACATACACAACTCTCAATGCACTTGCAAATCTGAATACAGACGGATATTTTTTATACACAGTTACAAACCTGATTCCGCACGCAGATCCCTGTACACATTCACAAGTGTCAGTACACATTTGTCAATCTGATTAAGCACCCACGGATTGAGATACAGATACACAACTCTCCACTCGCATTTGCAAATAGTTTTGCTACAATAATGACCCCATACAAGAAGCTCTCATAAATCCACAGACGAATGCGATGTGATCCACAAATGTTAGGCACTTTTTTAAAATCAAGTGGTTAAACAGGTAAATGTTAAAAAAATTTGTTACTAACTAAACGTCCATTAATAAAAACAATTTATAAATTGTCAGTTTTTTAAAAAGTGACCGTTTTAGTGTCAGAAGAAGGTTTTTAAATTTGCAGAGTTGTTGCTTGGTGTAGCCTACTTAAGTCGTTAGAAAACCAAAACCTCATACGGCCAACTTTGACATTACTTTAGTTTTTTACTATGAACGAAATAAATAATATTTTGCGATAGATATGGTAAAACGCATTATCTTTACATGCAATATAATCGTTTGCCTAAATGAAGTCCAGAACCAAACTTGCTTATTTAAAACCTGCGTATGGTCAGCCAATGAAGCATGCAGGATTCTGTAAAAGTAGGTGCTCACCACACAAGGTTAACTTTGACCAGACACCACTGATCCTTACATCAGCCTCATACAGACAGCTTAAGTCCCCTGACTTTCTACTCGCCTTCCTCCTCCCTATAACAGTTACATTTGGCCTGCAGTGCAACCCAAAACAGTCTGTAATCCATCTGTGATGGCTTTTTTTAGGTTTATGACGGCCTCATCTGCAGCTCTTGACAACCTAGTTGATTGATCGCATGATATATCTCCCATCCCCTTTATTTCCACACTTGGTTCCTGTATTTGATATATCATTTGGCAAACTTAAGATCCACTTGTCATTTGCCTCTCTGTCCATGGAAGCCAACTGCTAATGTTAACTTTACACCTAAGTATTGCACTCCCTTAAATCTATAAAAACTTGCAACCGTCTGCTACAGATCATCTTAGGGTCTTGTTGGTTTTCTAAAATCAACCGCCGCGCAGTGGCGAGTTTTACAATGACAATACAATGCTTTTAATAATATAAATAGGTAAATATTGCATATTTTAGGGATTTAAGAATACTTAAACCAGTTCATCAGTCCTTTGATATTAAATAAAACGTATATTTCTTATTAAACTGCTCAAAGTTAGAATTTTTCATGTAAGAACAAAACCTACGCTCTTTGGAAGCTAACTGTGAATTAGCTAGAGCTGTATAGATACTAACACTTTTATGTTTTACTTTTGTATGACTTAAAAGACTCGGACCAACAAAATTGTTATATTTGTGTCGATTCAAACAGTTTCAGAACGTTACACAGCGCGATTTTCTTCACCACTGCGAGAATGTTCTCCCATTTAACTACGTTGTAGTTGTTGGGGTTGTCCAGGCTACTAATAAATGTAACAGCTTTGAGATTTTTTTTTTTACATTTCTTTACACCTAAACATATTTGTGTGAACTATGTCATTTACATATACATCTCAGAATACATTTGTGAATTGATATGCATTTATTTGTGAACAGCTTCACCAATATATAAATCACAAAAAACTTTGTGAATCGTCATACATTTATTTGTGAACCACGCCATTTATATATTAATCAGGAAATACATTTGTGAATTGTTCTGCATTTATTTGTGATTATTGATAGCGATCTAATTCCATATGTATCCAACTGTTAATCCAAACTTGTGTATCCAAACTGCGTATCCAACGGATTATCCAATGTTAAATCCAACTATAAACAAAAAAATATATATGTCCAACTTTGTCTAAGCTATACTCTGCCCACTGCGACATTCTATTCAATGCATAATTTAACCTACCATCAACTCTAAACAATCACTTGCCACTGGTCTGCTGCTAGCTACCGGCTAATTCGGCGAAAATTGCTGCATTCCAATTCCAAATTCCACTTGTCTAACGTTGACATTAGGCCTCTGGGACTATTTGTTTAAAGTTACCAGCGACGTTATAGTTTTGTCGACGAGTATATATTTATTATATATATATATATATATATATTGAACACACACATAGCCCCTAATAGTTATCTTTTCTTTATGCCAACATAATATTAGCAATACCAATATTGCCGTAGCTGCGACGTACTTAAACAATGTGCTTTTGTTTTGGAACATTAGACCAATTTATAAATTGTTATGTGGTTGAGGAGGGGGCCAATGCCAAGCTCACTGAAAATGACAGAAGCTGAATTCAAGCTATATCTCATGACAGTTTGTCTTTGAGCTGTATCTTACTGGTTCATGGGAAATCAATTTATAAACGTCATATCATATCTAAGCGCCATCATTTATGACCAAACAGCAGTGACAGTGTCATTTTGAAAAAATGATATTGTAATAAGATCGCCTGCGATAGAATGGAAAATGGAAAATCTAATTACATGCAGGGTCATTCTCTGGAATTGGTGCACTTTGAGCCAAATAATTTCTTAAAAGTAGGATGTGAATGTTCCCCTCACGGCAGATGCTTCTCTTGAGATGTTGTTGCTGCCAACCCTGGGGATGTTCCGCACTGCAGCCTGTGGCTCTGCAGTGGACATCCTCACCATTTAAATCCCAGTGCAGAAAGTTGTGGAGGGTACAGGTAGCTTTAACGGCCCACTCTCCTACCTCTGGAGACACTCCAATCCTCCTGTGCATTCTCCATTGGGTGGCAAGGATCCCAAATGAGCACTCGACCATCCGTCTTGCGTGAGACAGCCGGTAGTTGAAAACCCTCTTTTCCGTCGTCCTCTCTCCCTCCAGGTTTTGACCAGGGTAGGGCCTTAAAAGGTAAAGGAAATGCCTCATCGGCAATAAAGATATGTGGCATGGGCCCAAGCAGGTCAGCTCCAGGGAGGGGTCTGTCTTCAGGGTTAAGTTTGCCTTGCTGTAGAGCAGAGTCAAAAGCTGATGAAGCTAGTGTGCCTCCATCGCTGCTCCTGACGTATGCTCTAACATCTACCATGGTGAAGCGGTAATAGGCATCCACCACAGCCAGGAGCATGATGGAGAAAGAGCCTTTGTAGTTGAAGAATTGTGATCCGCTAGCTGGTGGGGCTTGGATCACAACGTGCTTTCCATCGATTGAACCAACGCAGTTAGGAAAAGCCAACTGCCTCTCGTAATCCTCAGCTATTTTTCTCCACTCACCAGCTCCTGGCACAGGCATGTACTCCAGAACGCAAACAGTTCTTACAATTCTTGCCACAGTGCAAAACCCAATTCTGTAGCTGAAGGCAATGGTACGGAAAGAGTCACCAGTTGATAGATACCTTAGGAATAACAGAAATTCTAAATGTTAAGATTTTGTATGTTGCAGGCAAATATGATTACTTTAAATGTACCGTTTTAAAAATAACTGAAAAAACACCATTACATTTAGGTCAACGTTGACGTTACATTCCTCAGACAAATGCATAGTCTTTCAGCGGGGCAGATTGTTTCTCTATGGTTGGTTTGCATTTTAGTAACACTCGGCCCAATCTTTTGTAAGAGTTCTTCAAATTGTTTATGGTTTAACCTGAAATAGGCTTTAAACCTGTCATCATCAAATCGCAACTCATGAATCAACCGGTGGTATTCCCCGTATGTTTTAATTCCCACTATAGTTTCATGCACCCACTCTTCGTCTTCTCACAATACCGGCGTTGTCAAATCCAGCTACTAGAGCTATGGCAAGGACTTTGCTTCTATGATTGCTCATGTTTTGCTCATGCTCAAATTGCTGCAGCTACCCAAGAGCGGAAAGTAATGCCTGACAATAATGCAAGTACAACCACTGCTCAAGTCAACCACTGGATTGTTTGGAAACACACATTGAAATTCTGCTAGAGAAAATCCCTACAATAGTCCACGTTCTCTTGCTGACACAAAACAATACTCAATATCTGTACGCCCCTGGACAGGCCATGCGAGGCAAACTCAGCAGGGAGGCTTTTTGGCGCAACGTCATACACCATCTTTGATTCGCTGACAGCTGTCGGCAACACAGAGGCGTAACACCTAGCTCTATTTGCCACATTTACATTCTGTTATGTTTCGTTTTCCCCCTTGTGACCAGCTAACGGGAAAGACAATTTTGCTGAGCTCAGAAGACTCGGCTCCCCAGCCGTGGGGCGTCTACCCGTCATCTCAAGGCTCAACAGAGGAGCCGTAATGTGAGTGTGCTCACACGTATGTCAGCATGTCAACTTATACTCAACTCTCATATTACAAATTGAGTAGGATCAAGGAGGTAGAAGGATTGAGGAGACACACATGGAGCACCATTTGCTTCACCTATGTCCATGATTAACATTTTCAGCTGATAAACAGAGTAAGGAAAGCAATTGTTAGTATTAAGAAAAACAAATTAATTAATAAAGATTTGGAATTGAGTATTCCTTGTCATCGTCTGCTATCTTGCACGTGCTATTGTCTCTGTTGTATCCTATAAACAGTCTTTCCACCTTGTGTTGAGTTGTGCCTTTGTTATCATTGTCAATATGTTTATTCACACGTATGTGAGCCATTGCAACAGCAATGAAGAACAGCTTGTGCTGTGATACGTCTCACTCTTTGCTGTTTTGTGTGTGCCATTTTGACCCCTCTGCCAATGATGAAGGTCAGTTTGTGTTATTGAAGTCCCTGGTTATGCTCTTCCCCCCTGTGTGTCTCTCTTCAAATAGCTGTCCAAACAGGTCAAGATAGCAAACTGGGAAAATAAAAGAGCTAGTCCAGGCTGAGTGAAGGGAGCTGTTGGTGTGGCAGTTACTTTTGTTTACTTATTTGAGTAATTAAAGGGGCCCTATTATGCTTTTTGGGTTTTTCCCTTTCCTTTGATATGTTATATAGCATTTTTGTGCATGTAAAAGGTCTGAAAAGTTACAAAACCTATAGTCCACGCCAAAGGGAGCTACTCTTTCCACAGAAAACACTGCTCCTAAACTGCCTGAAACGCCTCGTTTGTAGTCCAGCGTTTTCTTCCGTAACTTATCTACGTCACTAAGTCACACATTTGAATAATGTTTGGCGCGCCCTCAGAGCCAGTCAGAGCAGAGGCCGGGTGGTTTCGCGATGTCGTGAAAACGCTGTTTTGGTAAGCGAAAATCCCGAAAATCAAAGTGAAAAAATGATGCGACAGGCTAATCCATTTTGCTGAAATTCCATTTCATGCTCCTAATGAGACGACGGATGGTGT
>JAPMUY010006834.1:32500-50655 GCA_026901105.3 Galaxias olidus | reverse complement strand
CTACTAGTTGCATCAAGCACAAGCAAGTTGCAAATCAGTGTTGTTTTCTCAGCTTCTGCAAATTGACATTAGAATTCCTCAATCAGCCATTTTAATCAGCCATTTGTAGCTTTGCCAAATACATTAGAATGTCAAATAATAACCAAATAACCAATAGTTCTTCCTAAGATGCAGAGGAATTAATTCCTCGGATGTAGGTATACATATGTGGGTAGTTATACTAACATTGCTTAGCATTATTAGCAATACTCCTAGATATTAACCTAAAAAGTAATTTGCGTTGTTGTGTTCTAATACATTTTAAATGAGCTTGTAATTTTCATTTAATGTTGTCAAAGTCAAGGCAATGTCAGTTTTACAAACCATACAGGTAAATTGCCATTTTCCTGTCAGTAAACTTAAATAACTAAAGCAAGCGTTATTACATACTTCCTGCTCAAGAAATTCACTTAGCATCTGCTGATTGATTTTGAGAATCTTTTCTATGATTTCTATGAAGTCTGTTATTTATTGAAATTATATCACAAACAAAAGAAAACTGGCAGTTCAAATATCTTGTTTCCTGTTACATTTTATAGAAGTTTTTTTCAATAGCAATATACAGTATGCTTAAGAAACACCTAGGTGATTTGGCGATTCTGTCTTAGATTTTTGGTAAACCACAACTACTTTTTGTAGGAAAATACGTGTTACTAGCATTTCTGTGCTGAAATTAAAGAGGCATTCACCAATGACTTGTCAATATCATGTTGTGTTCATGTTTTGATAAGTACTACCTTTAATGATATAACTTGAATGTATTGTATTTATATTTTATTTGACTGTATAATATTTTACTTGATGCCTTGTAAATTATTAACCCAAATGTCTTTCAAGGCGGGAGGCTCAACTTGACGTTGAGGGTCAGTTTCTTGTTAGAATCATATACGATGACGCCAAAACATATGAACTTGTTGCAGCAGCAAGTAAAGTTCTCAGTAAGTGACCAAATAATTGTTCATATATAGTATTTAGTCCACAATTAGAAAATTGATGTGCAATTGGTCCTTGTTTGCTAGTTAATAGAGAATGTATTCTATATTTCAGAGATTGAAGCAGGGGACATTTTGCAGATGTTTGGGAAGATGTTTTTCGAGTTTTGCCAAGAATCCGGATATGACACCATCTTGAGGGTTTTGGGGTCTAATGTCCGTGAATTCCTCCAGGTGTGCCTTTATATTCTTTCGTTACCCATACTCTGGAGAATATAATCAACTTGCATTTTGTGGTTTACATGTGATAACTGCATTATTAATGCCATTGCTATATTATACTATGATCTTTTAGGATTTAAACTATTGTAAAGAGACAAACATTATAATGGCTCACATGGTGCTTCATCTTTCCCCCAGAATTTGGATGCCCTTCATGACCATTTGGGTACCATTTATCCTGGGATGAGGGCTCCCTCATTCCGCTGCACAGATGCAGAAAAAGGAAACAATTTAATCCTGCACTACTACTCGGAGAGGGAAGGTCTTCAGGATATTGTGATTGGCATTATTAAGACTGTTGCCCAACAAATACATGGAACAGAGATAGAAATGAAGGTCAGGTTATAGATTTTCCATATTTTAAACAAAACGTTTGTTGGATATTGTATGTTGTGACAAACAGTATAACAGCAGTTGCCACTAGTTTTATGCAGGTGACTTATTTTTAGTTTTTGACATCCTCGATGTTCCAAATTATCAATACAGTGATCACAGTGCTCCGTCAGAAGTTAATGCTGAAGTGAAGATATGTTCTAGTCTTTCATTCAAAATGTATTTATATATATATATAGGATAACATTTAAAGTATATTATAATAGCACTGCAGGACAATACTTCTGTGTTATATAATTAAATTTGGAAAATGAATACCTATAAAAAGTAGGCAGCAATTGCTTGGCTGTTTTAAACTTAGAAATGAAATTCTTATGTAAATGGTATATCTTTGGTTGAAATGAAATGACAGAAGCTCGAATTGTGACACCCAATTTCTAGACATGTTGGCCAGGGTTACCATAGTAACGGTGTGCAAAGAGACAGCATGTTGACTTCAGCAACCCTTGTGCCCAGTAACCATCAGAGCCATATAAATACAGCAGACCCTTTAAATCCAAACTTCTAGTTTTCATTGCTTGTACTATTTGGCATGTTTCGAAAGTGTTGGGATAAAATTACACCTTCAAAATGTTTTACTACAACATATATATGCTTGCATGCATATTATTGTTTGTATTATAATAATTTTTATTGCATTTATAAAATTAGACATTTTTATGTTATGTAATAGGATGTTGTTTTTTTTAACTTACTTTTGAGAGTATTAGTGTTCAATGTTTTTTTTACGTAAAATGTTTTCAACTCTAATAGATTGATAGCACAGTTGATACACTTTTGATATTTCAACAATCCTTCATCATCCAAACTGTGATTCTTAGAAAGTTGATGTCCTTACAATCCTTATTGTTTTTTAGGTGATTCAACACAAGAGTGACAATTGTGACCACATTAAGTTTCTGATCGAGGAGAAGGACTCAGAGGAAGAGGCCTTTTATGAGGACCTAGATGGCTTTGAAGAAAATGGTACTCAGGAGACCAGGATGAGCCCCTACACCTTCTGCAAGGCCTTTCCATTCCACATCATGTTTGACAAGGACCTGATGCTCACACAGTGTGGGAATGCCATTTACCGTGTACTGCCACAGGTGCAGATTTAGACTTAATGTCAGACTGTAGTTTTATTAAAGATTTTTCAGTAGCTTGTTGAAAGGCCACCAAGCTATGTTATGGTATGAATTAGATCTGTCTGTGTCTAATTAAACTGTGTCTTTGTCAGCTTCAGCCAGGGACTTGTAACCTACCCTCGGTTTTCTCTTTGGTGCGTCCGCACATTGATTTCAGTTTCCACGGCATTCTCTCACACATCAACACTGTCTTTGTTCTACGAAGCAAGGTATGTGGATTTCATTAGCTAATAACTTTGTAGTTGTTTACTAGTGTCAAACAATATTTGTCTTAACTACAAACAATCCTCAAATAAAGGTCAAATTATTTGCGAAATTATGAATTACCTACCTGATTTACCTAATCCTAAAAGGAGGGTCTGCTAAATGTGGAGACTGTGGAAAATGAAGATGAGCTCACCGGTGTTGAGATAAGCTGTCTAAGGTTGAAAGGCCAGATGATCTACTTGCCTGAGGCCGAGAACATCTTGTTTCTGTGCTCACCAAGGTAAGCATGGAGCAGTGTCTTTCCAACCAACATCCTTGCATCAACCAATCATTCAGTCTATCAATGTAAATTAACTAGTCTAATGGCTCACCGTCTTCTACCTATTTTCATGTCCCAACATGAGGCAAGCCAGGTCATAAATATTTAACCTAGTAAACCCCACACAAGGTTGGAGCATCAACAAATAAATCCTTAGTAAATCTAAATACAAAACGTCAATTTTGTCTCTCTGTACAACCCCATTACCCTTTGACGATCTGGTTCTGAAGCAACACACAATAAATTAATATAAACAATTAGAAAATGTATCTTAAGGCAACGGTTCTGTGTCATTAGTTTAATATGGCAATGTAGGTTAGGTCCTCAGCTCTTTACCTGACAAATCACTTCTGGTTTAATATCTAAAATATGGAAATCAGATCTGGTTACTTCTTTACATAAAGGGGGGGGTGGGGCAAGTGACTTGAATAATTACAGACCTATTTCCAAACTTCCATGTCTAGCAAAGATGTTAGTACATCTTGTTAATGACTAGCTTTGTGCTTTCTTGTCCACTAATAATATTTTAAGCCCTTTTCAGTCGGGTTTCAGAGCTGGTCATGGTACTATTACAGCAGCTACTCTTGTAGTAAATTATATGGTCACTGCTCTTGATGATAAGAAACATTGTGCTGCTTTGTTTATTGATTTGTCAAAGGCTTTTGATACAGTTAATCACAGATTACTTCTGGATAGATTAGCCTTGCTGGGATTTGATGATGCAGCATTTGATGATGCAGCATTTACATGATTACAGGACTACCTCTCTGATAGAACACAGTGCATGGATGCTAAAGGTTTGAAATCAAAGGTTGTAGCCATAGAAAATGGTGTGCCATAAGGTTCGGTATTAGGTCCTACATTATTTACACTTTATATTAATTATACTGTATTTGTGCCTCTATAAAAGACTGTAAAGTACATTTCTATGCAGATGACACCATTCTTTATTCCTGTAATCCATCCATAGAACAGGCAATGTCAAACTTGTCAAGGGCATTTAATTGTGTACAGAAATCCCTTAGAAATCCAAGATTAGTCCTTAATGAGTCAAAAACTAAATATATGCTTTTCTCAAGGGCCAAAAACATAGATTATAAGGCATATAACATTTTATCCCTTAATGGGGCCCAAATTGAGCGTGTTGCAGTTTACAAATATTTTTTTATTTTTATTTCACTAGATGAAAAGTTATCATTTAAGACGCATGTGCTTGAACTCACAAAGAAGGTGAGGATCAGACTTGGAGCTCTATATAGAATAAGGTCATGCTTTTCACTTGAAAATAGAAAGACTATTGTAAAATCTACTCTCGTCAGTCATGGATTATGGTGATATTGTGTATATAAACAGGGCACTGCTGGAAAAGAGACCTGGTCTCAATCGGTTAACCCTGTATAAATAAAATAAATAATAAATAATAAAAAAAAATGTTTTTTTTATGTTTTCCAGTGTTATGAACCTGGATGACTTGACCCGAAGAGGCCTGTACCTGAGTGATATCCCTTTGCACGATGCCACTAGGGACCTGGTGCTGCTGGGAGAACAGTTCCGTGAGGAGTACAAGCTAACCCAAGAGCTAGAGATCCTGACTGATCGACTGCAGCATACACTCCGAGCCCTGGAAGACGAGAAGAAGAAGACGGACAGGTTTGAACCATTTCTCAGCAATCGCTGAACTTGCAATTAACATACTGAACGTAAAAGGCTTAATAGTCAATGATGTTGAATTATGTTTTACGGTTTGTATACAAATGTACAGATGTATCACCATGAGTTAAACTGTGTTTACCTATTTCACCATGCACTACTGTAGGTAGTTTTACTAAGCTTTGAGAAATATTTATTTAGGATACCTAGCTGTGTGAGTATTGAAGGAATGTATTACCAAATATGTGCATTTTGTATTGCCATTGTGTGAATTATGATTTTTCAAATCCTTGACTCAAAATATTTACAGACACCCAAATATAGCTCTGTTTACAAAGCAGATGGTACCATAACTAGACATCCCTCACCACCTCTTTCCCCCAGACCTCCTTTCTCATGCCTGTTCTTGATCTAAGAGTAATCTGGTAGAAATCTTTCAATAAAATGCATCTAGGATGCACTTTTAAATTTGCAATTAAAAGCCCCCCTAATCACTCTTACACTTACAAGTTAAGCAGTTGGAAAAGTGGTCCAACAATGAAATCAAACCTGTGCAGTCAACCAAGCCTAGTCCAACCAATGCTACTTGGGTGTCAGAGTACATTGTTTGTCACAGCTGTTTTTATTAACAAGTCTACATGAGCCCCATTTCTCATCAGGTGATAAATTTGACTCTATGTAAAGGGCCTGTCACAGCAATTTGTTTCCAGCAGCGGGCAATGACTGCTGTGGAACAAGGAGGAAGCTTCCTAATAAGAAAGGCCTCTCGTCTCAGGAAAAGACACTCTCCTCACCGTTGGGTTTCATTATCATTCCTGTTATGTTCTCTGGTCTGAGTGTGTCTCAGGAGGTGACTCAGACCTGGCAACATTGATTAGGGGCTTAGTGCTCCTCTCAATTTTCTGGAGCTGTGTATGCAGGTTACTTTTATCCACAGTCTTGTATATGTATATATTGAAGTTAAAGATAATGGGGGACTGAGAATCCTTGTGGAACTCATGAATACTTTAAAATAATTACCTCTTGGGCTTTCCAGGGTGCATTTTAGTTGATATTTTAAAGGTCATCACTTCATTTTTTCATTTCAGTGCCTCAATATTACAGATCTCTAAAGATTTCGGTCATTAAGCTCTGAAACTAAAAGTTAAGTGGTAGACAAGGAGATTAGATGGCTGGAATCGGTATGCCTCATTTGCCATCCCATGCTGATGCATCATTTAAAATATTTTGGGTTTTACTGACAGCCAGGAGCAAACGCGTTACCATAGAAACACCTATCTCATATGTGAGCAGCTTGTGTGTAGACTACCAAAAAGGGGCGAGGTAGGGTGTTGGATGTGCAAGTAGAAAAGCATTACAAAGAAAAAGATTTTGGGGGCTTTTTGGTACACACATTCCTCATACATTCCTGCATGAGATATGAAATATGAAGGCAAAACTGGAAAACATAATTGTAGAAACATAGCAAATGCAGATGGTCTCGTATAAGTGTCCCGCATTATACAACTAAGCTATTAATAGCTTGGCATGCTCTGTGTCTGGAATAAAAAGGCTGAGCAGACCCAGTTGATCTTGATCTTGTACCAAGATGGCAAAAGTAAAGATCTAAGTGAAGAGCATTTATTGTTGGGCAATATATAGATGGAGTTCAGTTCGTATTGGCCATATAAGCCTACCTTAATTAGACTGTTTTACTCCAGAAATGTTTGTTTATGTGTACATATTCAGTTTATAGTATGTTGTGTGTATACAATATATATATATATATATACCTATATATACACAGTATATAATATGCAGTACGTGTTTGTCTTTCTCTCTTTTTAGATTGCTCTATTCTGTTCTTCCCCCATCTGTTGCCAATGAATTACGACACAAACGCCCAGTTCCAGCCAAACGATATGACAATGTGACGATCCTCTTCAGTGGTATTGTTGGATTCAATGTCTTCTGCAGCAAGCATGCTTCTGCAGAGGGGGCCATCAAGATAGTCAACCTGCTCAATGATGTTTACACGCGGTTTGACATCCTTACTGACTCGCGAAAGAACCCTTACGTGTACAAGGTTAGAAGGGACAATATACTCTCGTCTCCACTAATTGCAAATAGCACTCTATTGTTACTTCATTGGTTGTGTAATCATTAAAGGGATAGTTCAACTTTTTGGGAAGTAGGAACATATCTTATTTCCCCAAAAAGTTAAACTATCCCTTTAAAGATACAATCCCATCTAAATAAATTGTTTTCCAAAAAGAAAGAAATATAACAATGATAATTGGATGATCTTGAATTGGAGAATAGAACATATTCTTAGATATGATATGGGTCTACGTATATTTTACATTCTCCTTACACATTTTTTACTGCTTTGTTTGCTCCAGTATGCTAGAAGACCTGTACTTAGAAAACAAAACATTTTAGTTATTCAGTGAGACTACACAGCTTTATGATCCTCACACTGCAGATTTACACCCAAGGCTTTCAGACAAGAATGCACTTTAAGAAGTAAAACAAACCTCACCCCTTCCAAGGGATGGGTATGAGGTACTGGGTCACCAAACGAAGTAATATTTACCCTACAACTTCAATGTCTAGGTGGTCCCAGGTTTTAACTGGCTTCTAGGATTCCAGAATGTTTCTGAGCTGACGTCATTGTTTAAGTGTTCTTCTCAGGACAACTGGTGTTTGGTCATATAGCACATACAGTAAGAAAGCCGTTAAACAATGGGTCTTGTAAAATTAAGTGCTTATTTTTTTAAGTGTTTAGTTTATTCAAGTTGTTGTCTAGTAGTCAACCTGCATTTGCTCATTTAGACTTTGGGTATGCAAAACAATAAGTGCAATGATAACTACATATGTGGATCATGTATTTGTGTTTATGCATATACATGTTGGTTAAACATCCGTGTTTATGCTTAATGCAGGTGGAAACGGTTGGTGATAAGTATATGACAGTGAGTGGCCTCCCAGAGCCATGCACACACCACGCCCAGTCTATCTGTCACTTGGCTCTTGATATGATGGAGATCGCTGGACAGGTCAAAGTGGATGATGAACCAGTGCAGGTGTGGATGTGATTTGCAGTGGTCATGCTTTGTTTCATCTAGTTTCATTAGGTACATTTTCCAAGGTTCCCTAAAACATTTTTGGACCATAATAAATTATCATAGTTTTACATTCAGACTATTTCTGGCCATATCTTCAGCATTAAAAGCAGAGTTTCTTCTTCCAAGTTTGGCAGTACGTATCTGACAGTTTCCAATTTATACCGCTACTCCCTTTTTTTAAGCCAGTATTTTTCTTACAGGCATAGGCAGACATTTAAATAGAATAGAGACTTGAACTGTAGTCATATCAATAATGCAGTCAGGGGAACTGTAGTATCTCAGTAAATAAAAATATAATTCAAAAAGGTCTCTTTAAGAATGTATCGAGTCATTTTCCTCTGGATCAAAAATGATTTTCTTGTACATAAAAAAGGAGCATACCACATTTCTGTTTTACTCAAACTAGTAGCTGTAACTTTGATGTAAAACAGTGTACTTTTGTTTAACCGACCAGTTGAGTTTGTTATTGTATCAGTGACTGTTGAGACTTAGCTTTGGAAAATTGCGTCTGGCTAACAAAAGGCTGTTTATTAGGCACATGGCATGGGGTAAAGAGGAGCACAGTTTGGCACTAGAAACAGCTTCAAATCATCTCACTGTCCTGAGGTTAAAAATAGATCGCCCTTAGTCTTGTACCAAACATTGCTGAGCATGGGTTCTCCAGGCACTGAAGGGATACCATCCTACTCAGAGAGTATAGAGATAAACGTAGAACGTAAAAGAATACCTAGTAGCTATTTTGTACATCTCTCCTGGAATGTTGCTCACAGGTTTAAAAGCAAATGGCAACATACACTGTATGATCAAAAGTTGTAACATGCAAGTTCAGAAACAATCAGCAACTAGATTCAGATTCAGATTCAGATAAAAAAACAATTTTTCAAGAGAGACCTTGCCAAGAGGGCAGCAGCAGAACAAAAATGTGGAATTCCTACAGATAACATATATTCAGACATTTACGAAAAAAATTATTTTCCCCCAATCATTAATTCTTACAGTCCTTTTATAAGGTCCTTGCATTTTCCCAGACAGACCTGATCTTGCAGTCTAAGATTGTGTTCATTCCACTTGAAGGGGGCCGCGAACATGAAAGCAGTCCTTCCCAATTTCGTTCTGGCCTGATAGCAGGAGTTAATTCCTGTGACCACAGACAATCATTCCCCTGCTTAAAATGAATGTGCATACACAGAAAGAATGGTAGGAGACCTAAGATTGCCTTATAGATTAATAAAAAAAGATTTAGTCTGCGAACTGGCGTAAACAGTGAAAAGATGAGTGAATGCTGTAGAGTTTGTAATGGATCACAATGCTACATGGTGAACAGTGTCCAGGGAGCGCAGGCACTCTTTCTTTTTCAGTGTCCAGGGAGCAGAGGCATTTTTTCACCAGCTGCTGAATATGAAGTTTAAAAGAAAGGGAGTCATCTAACAAGAATACAATATATCGATAAGAAAACTCAGCCTCTATAACTTTGCCCTGAAAAGTGGTAATAGGTGGAGGATTAAGATACCCTTGTCACACCGTTAAGTTTTGACTTCGCATGATTTGTATTTTGAAGGTTTTAAAAGCTGCTGTGTTTAGATCAGTAGCATAGTAAAGGAAAGTTTCAACAGTATAAAATAGTCGTGTTGCAGTTGACACATTTTGATACAGATTATAGAGATGGAGAAAAGAATACATTCACAAACAAAATTTTTTTTTGTCAATGTCAGTTTAAACTAATAAACCAGTTGAGGGCTACCTTATCAACACCCACTGTCCAAGGCCTTGTTGTTTTCTCTAAAAGGTGACAGGACATGCATGAGAGAGAGACATAAACATTCAGTGGGCATTCAAAGTAAACATTCAACACACAATGTACGATGTAAGTTATCTTGTCTCTGTTTATACCTCATTTAGTAGACCACTAAACATTTGAATGTTTTTTTGTTTTGCATTCTTACAAATCAACCATATGAGGTTGATAAACCAACAGTGTATTTACTATGGACAGTTAAATTGTGCTATTGTGTTGAGCATTATAATTTTTTTATTCCCCCAGATTACTATTGGGATCCACACAGGAGAGGTGGTTACTGGGGTGATTGGTCAGAGAATGCCCCGATACTGCCTGTTTGGAAATACTGTCAACCTCACAAGCCGTACAGAAACTACTGGTGAAAAGGGAAAAATCAATGTATCAGAATATACTTATCGGTAAGCACAACAAGTGGTGTTCAGTTCATTCACACATTTTCTTATTAATACTCTTAATATTTTGTCACCATAAAACATTTGAATGTTGAAATTGTTTTTTAATGCAGGTGTTTGCAGTCTGCTGAAAATGCTGACCCCCAGTTCCATTTGGAGTATCGAGGACCTATCACCATGAAAGGCAAGAAGGAACCGATGAAAGTATGGTTTTTGTCTAGAAAAACCCCCGAGACAGATGTTTGATTTAATGAGATTTCCCAACACTTCACTAATTCAGTTTCAGAAATCAAAACATCCTTTTGCCATAAAATACTTATTTGTCTTTATGTCTTATGCTATTAGACAAGTAGACCGTCAGGCTGATGCTATTCTGATGTTAACAGGGATGGTGTGTACATGGTCAGTTTAGTATTGAACAATGAACAAAGTCCTCACAGTTACTGTGGACAGATACTGTACAATAATTAAAATTATAATACAGCAGGCAAGCAAGCCATAAAGTCATAATTTGTCTGTCAATCCTGATGATGAAGTATGCTTTGGTTTAGTAATCTCATTGCAGCATTGTATCATCTTTTTTCTCTATTATTAATAATTAGTTTACTGTCAATATATTTGGAAACATATTTATCAGTTTAATATTAGTTTGTGCACTCAATTTATTTATTCTTTATTTTGTGATAAATATATTTGCCAAAACTATAGTTTTAAATTATGTATAGAATACGTTATAGAATACATTGATATCACTGTGGTATGTTACGTTGATAAACAGACTCGGCAGACCACTCTGTACCAACCCGTTGTCACTTTAAAGATGTCATGTAAACCTAATGTACTGTGGTTCTTCTCTTTCATTATGTAGCTTCTATGCACTATCCATGTTTTCAACCATACGTGTCAAATATTTTGAAGACTATTGTTTCACACCATAGGCCTAAAGTATTTTTTGCTTGGCATCAGCTGTTTTTTATCCTTTTTACTTCTTCAGAATCTGCTTCTTATTGTATACTACCAGTCTACCAAATATAATCATCGTGCCAAGTTCTTCACATACAATTTGTAAGAAATACGATTATGATATTTTATGATATTATATCAAATGATTGCTAAATAAAAAAGAGGCCACCAAATGAGATGTGTGTATGCAATAATGAAAAGGTAAATAAAGCGACTGTGTAAAATGATCTAAAAATATTTAATTAATAGCCAAAAACCATCATGATACATTTACTTTAGTTCAAATCATATCATCTAATCGTATCAAATCACACTCAATTACCTTCTTTAGACAATGTTTTAGAAAATAAATCAATGCCAAATTACATGGTTTTGGAGCGATTGGTAATAGAATATTTTAAGAACTGCTAAATACTGACACATTGGTTTTATTGTTGAATAAATTGATGTTAGTAGAGTACACTACACTAGATGCTTTTATGTGGAAGGCACAGACAGACAAGTAATGGTAAGGCATTTCTTTGGCATGTATTTTTTTTTTTGAGTTACTGCATTTAAAATACACTTTTGGTTTACAACTACAGGATCACTCAATAGGAAGAATTCAATGATTATGTTCACAGAGGACATAAATATACTTTATTTTTTCTTGTCTGAATGTTCACTGTTATCTTCAGTTTTCCCACATTACAGTATATTTAAAGTGATTGAAATCCACCTCCTTTTTAACATACAGTAGGACGTTTAATTCATGGTGAGATCATTGTGCAGAGCTTGAAGATTTGAATTTAACGGCGCATTCTGAGAAAAGGGCCAGCCAAACAGGCACTCAGTGAAATGTCCTTGTTGAGTGTCCCTCCTAGTGGACAGTTGTAGTATGAACACTGCCTAAATTGCCAGGAAATGTTATTTTACTGCATTCAATTTTCTGGAATTCAGACACAGTACCACACGTTGGATTCCCTCTAATTGTAAAGCACACGTATGTTATGGTTGGGCATCATGTGCGATTGTGCAAGCAATTTAGATAAACTGTAAATTTACTCAGGATATACATTTAACTGTTCAAGGCTCTTTCAAAGGTTGAACATGGCTAATTAGTTCAACTTTCTTTGTATTATCAGGTAGTTGTTATAGGCTATTTACTTGTGCACTGTTCAAAGCTTGAACTCAGCTCTCTAGATGACTAGTGGAAGTCTGACATAAACATTTCCACTTCACTGGCCCTCAATTTTTTTAATCTATACACAATTCATCCCATTTGGAACCTGGACAAAGAGCAAAGTCATAGTCCAAATGACTGCTTGAATGAGAGTGTAATATTGTCAATGATTAACATTGAGTTTATCAAATAGCCTCATGTTCTCACCCATTGATTACATCATCAAGTGAGAGTAGAAAGTTCCCTTCCAAAGTCAACATTGGTAAACGTAATGTAATGCAAAGTTTACTGATGATCAACATAGTCTTTGACAATCCTTACAGAAGTAGTTTGGAGACTATTCTCATCATTTGTCAAACTTACACTTAAAGTTAATAAGTTAGGTTGTTTCAGTTTTGTTATTAGCATGACCTCTGCTGTGTGCAGACTTGGGCTGAGAAATACCCAATCACACTGGGATATGCATTCAACACACACTCATTGCATTGTACGTCGAGATGCAGCAAACCAGGAGGCATACACTGTACAATCATGTATGTGTATAGTAATTGTGCATTTAGCACAAGTGTGTACAGTATCTTCATCAACAGGCAGTCACATTGGTGTAAACCAGACAGTGTTTATCCTGACATATGACACGTACACACTTGATAACAACGATTGATCAATTATTTAATATTTCCAAATTATGAGTGTTTACAGGGCACACTTCAGTTTCAGGTCATGCAACGTAACTGGCCTCCTCTGACACTATCGGCTCCCTGACCTCAAGTAAGATTTTACCATGGTAAAACAAAGTAAATTCAGTTCTGTTTCAGATTATTATTTTTACAGATTTTTTCTAATAGGCCTCAATGACAATTTGAACTTCAAAGGTCTTTTTTTATGAGGTCATAATTAGGTTAGGTAGTAACATAGGAAAAAGGTTAATGATCAGTCCTCATTGGGAAACAAAACATTATCAAAGATGTGTATCATATACCAATAAAACCCAAGGCCACAGATGTAAAGCACTGGTTTAGCAGTCTACTACAGTGTTATCAGGACTATCTGTACTGTCAAACAGAGTGATGGGAGGGCTTTTTGTCTATACCCTACAGTGCAATATTACATCGTGTTGAAATAGAAATATGGTACTGTAAACATTTTTATGATCCAATTGTTTCTAAATTCTGTATTAGAAATACCAGAGCATATACTATATTTCTGGTACAGTAAATTATTATAACAAATTATAGTCTGTTGTTTTCACATCATGGATACAACACACCTTAAATAGTCGGCAACTCAGGAGTATAGGATATAGGGTAGAAGAGGTTTGGTCCGCCAGACCAGAGAACAATTGTTATATTGTTGATATGTTTTGAACAAGGTAGTTGTGTACACGTTGAAGTCAGATATTATTTAGGATATCAAGAAGTGTTAAGGCAGTTGCTATTTTTATTTGACATATGGAGTTGTGCAAAGACTGAACAATGCAATGGCAAGTGCAAAAATCTTTACTCATCACTCAAAAAGTGCAAACAGCACAGTACATTTGGCAAACATGCAGACACATTTATTTTGTAGTCTTTGTAAACATGCAGCAAGAGGGGCTCTTTGTAATCAACATGACCAGCTTTGTCGATCTGTTAAATAATGAGAACACTTGAAGTGAGATTGAATAGAGATAGCAAGTGCAAAGTGTTGGGCCTTACATTATTTTTGATCATGAGCTTTAAACAGCCACATCAGCCTTCAGATACTGATTGAGATAAGGGAGTGAGCCAACTGTGGCTACAGTATAAAAGGAGCAGTCAAAGCTTCAGTCAAGGCGCTCTTTAGAATCTACCCTTAATCTCACCACCATGGCTTTCAACGGCTCCTGGAAAGTAGACCGCAGTGAGAATTATGAGAAATTCATGGAACAAATGGGTAAGAGGCCGCACAAAAATAGTACATTTTGGAAAACATTTTACAGGAATGTCGTAGTATATCTGCTTTTTGATGAATTTTTGTGAATTCCACTCAACTAACTCAAAGTTCCAGTCAGAACAGTATGCATTATCAAATTGTGTTATGTAATGATTTAGCTGCAGAGTAAACACTAAAGGGCCCTATTAAGCAGTTGTGAAACAGAGGGTTTGCACACGTAAAAATAATCAGTATTTATCAACACTGAACTGTGATCTGCCAACTTTATGATCATAGGTACTAACTTAAAATATAATATAACCTTTAATAAGCACTTATATATAAAGCATATATATATATAAAGTGCTTATTAGAGATTATATTATATTTTAAATTAAATAATAAACTGAAGAATAACTGTATACTTAACCTTTGTGGTTGTACATAAAATTATGTCAAATAATACCTTAATAATAATAATTTAAAAACAGCATGGTTCACACACCTAGATCATAAAGAAGTACATGCAGGCACAGTATTATTTGACCAAGTACATACTTATTTTAGCAGAGGCACAGTAACGGGAACCCAATCATGTGTGGTGTGTCCCATTATTTTTTATCATTAAGTGGCTTGGCATCCTCTTATTGTTTAGTGTAAGGGCCTGGAAAACATATTATGCACATCTGTTTACAGGAGTCAACATGGTGAAAAGGAAGCTGGCAGCTCATGACAACCTTAAGATAACCATCGAACAAACAGGAGACAAGTTTCACGTAAAGGAGTCAAGTTCTTTTCGTACACTGGAAATCGACTTTACTCTAGGAGTCACTTTTGAATACAGCCTCGCAGATGGGACTGAATTATCAGTAAGCATAACATAAATATAATTTTCTTTTGTACAAATGTCAATGCAATATGACAGTTCATCCAGGAGGAATGTGAGATCAGTTGTTGACACGTGAGAAAGCTGAAATGGAAAAAGCTTTTCCAGACTGAATTCTTTATCTTATGTTCAAATCTGTAGGGTTCATGGTCAGTGGAAGGAGACACAATGAAGGGTGTTTTCCTCAGAAAGGACAATGGAAAACAACTTACTACCACCCGAGCCATTGTTGGAGATGAACTTGTTCAGGTTGGTAACCACTACAAAATGAATTGTGTTGAGTTTATTATGCATATCACAGTTTATTAATGCACATAAACATCATGCATGTATTATGAATTAGATATGCTTTAGATTAATTAAACGCTACCCAAGATGTGTAAGACAATATCTACCATTTATACTCAAAGCTAAATTCAGGAAAATGTCATAAAAGATAAATAACGGTTTATTGTCATAATAGGGTCAATATTTTTCTTGTTTCACCAGAGTTACAACTATGAGGGTGTGGATGCAAAGAGGATTTTCAAGAGGGGTTAAAGCAAACTGTTGTGAATGTCAAATGATTGAACTGAATTATCAACCTAAAATGCACTGTTTTTAATATTGATGTTAAACATTTAAGTTCTTGAGTTATTTTATAGTAGTTATTTTTTTGTGTACTGAACTTATCTCCCAGCAGGGGTGCAACATAAATAATAAGTGGGTTACCTTGAGATGTTGGCTGAAATTTGTGAATCCTGTTGACCCAACAATAAAATGATTGCAAAATCTGTTTTGGATCTACTTTTTGGATGTTTAGAAGATCAGCATATTTATCAGTACTGAACAATGCAACATACTGTGCATGTATCCATGCTTTATTTAACAAAGCATTTAAACACTGGTCTAAGTGTTGCATTATGACATTTATTCAAATTGGCGCAAAAAATAAGAATGCATGTAGTGATAGCATAATTTAAAGTTTATTAAACAATGAATAAAAATAAATGTATATTGGCATCTCCAAAAATATAAAGTGTAGACTGTACATGTTTCTCTCATTTGAATTCCCACTAAAAATGATCAACTAACGAATCATTACTTCAAGCACACCTGTACCCAACATTCACAAAAAGAACGAGCCAATATTAACTTCACACACAGAAAACTCCAAGTGCTGTAAGTATTTATCCGATCGTCTTAGTAAGTTCTACATCCGTTTAGGCTCCTATTAATGGTGACAGTAGGCTCTACTTGTAGAGTGTAACAAAATGTGATGTAATACTATATTCCTACACAACTATAAAGGTTCACAACATACAAAATGGATATAACGTCAATGGTCATATTGTTGTTGAGAAAATCATCTGGATAGGGTATTACTTAAAGGTCACTGTAGTAGAGGTAGAGCAACCAAGGGTCCTCTCTTCCATGCCAACACATGCATGCATAATCATAATACACACACGCACGCACGCACGCACGCACGCACGCACGCACACACACACACACACACACACACGCACGCACACACACACACACACACACACACAAAGAGAGAAGTGTCACCAGATATGTCACTATTAGCATTGCATAGTTAA
This sequence comes from Galaxias olidus, assembly GCA_026901105.3. Taxonomy (NCBI): domain Eukaryota; kingdom Metazoa; phylum Chordata; class Actinopteri; order Galaxiiformes; family Galaxiidae; genus Galaxias; species Galaxias olidus. The sequence goes on along the minus strand of JAPMUY010006834.1, from coordinate 33,922 downwards.
CAAGACTCAAATGACATCCCCCAGTTTTTCTTTCAATTCTGATCATCCAGGTACTGCCATTATCACATCACATGGCAAAAATGCAAAGGCACTCCTAATACATTTGCAGAAAAGGTAATAATTCAAATGTATCAAGTGAATAGGATCTTCTTGATGCAATATTTACAGAAAAAAACATTCAGAATATTACATTAGAAACGTAATAAATAAAATAAAGAAATTAAAAACAAACAAAAAAGATTAAACATGTTAAAGGGTATACAAATATGCTTAACAATAGCCTATGCAAAATTGTTTGTGATAAATATTATTGAACTTAACATCACATCAATAATGATAGGAGTTAGATTATTTTTCAGAATGCATCTGAGAATACTGTTTGTTGACATTGAGATAGCATTCCTCTTAACATAACGAAAACATAAAGGCACAATCCTAACATTTTTGCAATTTGATCTGAGATCCAGACATCTACTTAAACAAACCTCAATAGCCTCATTATAGTGCATTCTTTCTATATTTTTTTTCCTCTTAATTTGAGCATTTTAGATTTGATTTACAATGTAAACAAAACGATCGTTTAAAATACTGTATGTGTCTAAGTCATGTTTTTGGCAATAACCTATTTGGGGATGGTCAACAAAATGATAAATACCTTAATAGGTGAGATTATTGCTTCAGTGCAGGGTAGTGACATTTTGTGTGAGCGAAACACTCCAAGAGGCTATATTGACAAAAGGCACAAATCCTATATCAAATGAGTCACGGTTGTTGATCAGTTAAAAATATTTGTCTATTATTGTCCCAACTTACTAAGATAAATAAATGAAATAAAACAATTTAATCAAATAGTTTGAAAGGTTCAAATAGTTAAAATTCTCACTAAATAGTATACTAAGGGTGGCAATGGGTGGGAAGCAGAGGACCATGTTTATTCCATGGGTAATATTTCTACATATATACAAAACCTTAATACTATTATTATGCCTTCAAATCACTGTCACCCAAAACGTTAAATATATTTAAGAAATTTGTTTGTTCACTTATTGTGTTCGTATAAGAACACATTTTTGTCTTTCATGAATTACAAATGTGCATTAAATTATGAATTTAAATCATTTATATCATTACACATGGAACATGCGCAAAAAAACACCTTGTGAAATGTGTTGCAAAATATACACACTGTAGACAACGGCTTGCCATTTCATTTAACTTCAGTGACATAAGACGGTCCAACCCCTTCACTCCACTGAAATCCAATGTCTGTTTCATACAAATCAATGTCAATTATTTTCATGCTCATGCTTACACTACACATAACTAATATTAACTTGTAAAGTCAACATGCAAACTTGCAGACCTATTAGCAGGATACCATGACATTTCTGAATGTGGTTAATATGTTCCCAGATGTTTCTC
>JAPMUY010006834.1:0-27500 GCA_026901105.3 Galaxias olidus | reverse complement strand
GCGCAACAAGCCCTTGGGTCCACCCTTCAGCTTACTGCTCTTTTGCTGGTTGGCTCGGCTCTCTGAATCCAAAGAGCTGTGGCTTTCTGTTTCATGTCTTTGCTCATCTTCAAAAATTGTCATTAAACACTTTTGCTTCCTATCATCTCCGTTTCGGATTCGCTCCCTCTCCTTTTCCCTGTCCCGCTCAGGATGCGCCCTCTCCTGGCAGGGAGGCTTGTTACGTCGGGGACTCCCGTGCGGCGGGTGCTGCTGACGCCGCTGTTCTAGTTCGTTCAGCACACTGTCCACGTTGAGTACCTCCCGGACAGGCCTCCAAGTGGACTTGGTTCTGCTGCGGTTCCCTTCCACCCCACCTTTCTCCCACGGCTCTTGGTTGCCATCGTGGTCATGGCGACTTGAGTGGCCTGATGACTTCTCAGCACGGGGGCATCCTTTAACTCTCTGGTCTGCGTGGAGCCTAAGTCCATTCTCAGGAGGGGAAGAGCACCGAGTGTGTGCCATATCTACAAAGGGGAAGACCCCAACCACATTAAACATCAGCTAAGGCGCTGTAAATACAACCAGCATATATTTAAATCATGCTTGATTTGATAGAGCTGACGTGATCACAAGCAGTTTCTTATTTCACCCATACACTTATTAGGCCAATCAGAAATTAAGTGCTTCCCTTATCTGTCTAGTACAGTATATGCAGTCCCATCTTGCAGTTATTGTCTTATCCCTATAAGACAATATATCTATCTGTATAATCCCTATTAAGACCCCCTCCACTATCTCAAGAGTACATGTAGTATACCTTTGTGCTGCTGAGGATCTGCTCTCCGATGTACTCTCTCTGTGTCTTTTTTGGATCCTTCACCAGCTCTCTGCAAATTCTCCTTGACAGACTCCCTCAAGTTACTTGGACTACCAAGAGCAACTTTCACTAGAATAGTGAAGGATAAATAAAGATTGAAATTACAAATTAATAGTTCACAAATAGCAAATCATAATCCACACTCAGCCAAATAATAGTCAGGAACTAACCCCCTCTGCTGAAGCCTGAGTTGGAAGGCAGAGGTAGCAGCTGACTGTTGGCACGATGGGGGCCATTGGCTGGATCAAGCTTCCTTGACCCCACTACATGAGGAAAAATAAAAGTAAATTTGTCTGTCATACCAAATTCTGTGCAAATAGCATGATAATTAATGTGTTTAAAATGTACTTCCCATTTGTAACAAGAATGAAACCGCAACATCTTCAGACATCTAATTTTACCAAATGTACTTAATTTAACAGGAACTTACTGTTAAATTAATGCCATTTTCTTCGGCGAGTATAAATCACTTAATTAAAACTAAATCCAGGACTTCCGATACTAAAATATACAAGCACAATTAGTGTCTAAAACTGTTCAAAAAAAGATTTACATACGCTTCTTATTCTCACATGAAAAATATTTCATTTTCTACCACTGCGTGTGTTTCTCCTGGAAGTTGCATAATGTGCCACTTACATTGGCCATGTTGCTTTCAATCCATGTTCCAGTTAACAGTGACCAGCTCATCAGAAATTAAACATACTTTCACGGCTCTGTGTCAAATGTCTCATTGAGCATCTGGAATGTTCGAGAACTAGCATATAATCTCCCAATTTATAAAACTCTGATATGTAAAATAGAGAAAAATAAATGCTATGTTGCTTAGCGTTAACAAGACTGAATGCCAAACACATTGACTTTAAAACCATATTAATATGCCTCTTGTCACATTGAACCTTTCCATCACAAGAGCTGCAGTAAAACCACTAAATAGTGACATGGTCTGCCAAAAGGTCTTGTAGAAATTGAACCCCTGTCCAGAAAATGTGATAAATTCCAGTAATAAATCTGATTACTTACGCTTACTGACATAAAAGTAGGAATCAAATCCCATGCCAACAGAGGTCTCTGGACACAATACTAGAGCAAAAGGATCCATCTTATAGAGCAAGGCGCCATTGCCTTAAACCAAGCAGATAGGTTAATGGAAGTGAAGGCTGGAGATGACCAGAGGGGGAGTAAACGCTTCTGAACAGGAGCGTGAGCGCGCTTGGCCCCAGGAGCGGGGATTAGGTAGGGAGGCGTGGGTAGTAATCTGTCCGCAACAGAAGCATCATCCTCATGTCAAGTTCAACTCTGCACACAAGGCAGGACAATCCCTCAGCCTGGCGAGTGGTTTGAAAGCACTCTGTGCAGCCTCAATGCAAGCTACAACCGTAATCTGTTGTAGTGGCACGATTATTACTCTGGTAACGTCATGCAATTGCATGATACTTTGTTTGACGTTTTCATTCTGAGCGGTTGGTATATTAAGACATTATTTCACCGCTGTTAACAGACCATGACAGTATCTAGTCCCTCCGTGGTTCCTGCTAGCCGAGATTATGTTTTATTTTTCCTAAACAAAACAATGTGTAAGCTCTTTAGGACCACATCACAAATTTGAAACTAAATACATATACTTTTACTATATACTTATACTTCATTCAATTGTTTGTAAAATGAGTAGGATATGCTAATGCATTATCCATCTACAGATAAGGTAGGAGAAAAATTTAGAAATGTTCTGCAAAGTGGTAATAATCAAATGGCAAACAAATTACCAATGAGAAAGACGATACAGCTAAATATCTTCAGATAGGACTGGGCCTACTGCATATTTTGTTTTCCTTGCATACATCTTAGACCATAACAAAGGATAAATAGTAAAACAAAGGCAGCATCAAGCTAACTATTAAGACGAAAGATTTGGAGGGTAAGGAACTTATAGATAGTCCATCATACTTGGTTTAGAATCTGATATTAGAGGCTCCTCAACAATGACAGTGAATAACAACGGATAGAATCTTCTCAAATATGCTTGTGTTTCATGTTTATCAGTTCCTCTTAAATGGGGAATTGGATCTTGTGCCACTTAGTTATAGAAACGTGTCGGCAAGAGTACCTTGACTTAATTATATTGACATGTTTATAAGCATACATAATATGAAGATAATTTTGCGCAACGGGTTGTAATTTTTTTCCACAGTAAAATCATATTTGAATGGAGTAGGGTATTATACATATGCATATGTTTGCAACAACATTATTTATGTAAACATCCTTACACAAGTCATGTAGCCTAATCTAATTGTATCTACTGTCACAGAAAAAAAAAATTATTCATACATTCACACATTTACAAATCTTGTTGTAGGGCCATGGTAAATAAAAATGTAAGGGAAATTTAAGACAACCTTTGTGTCTAGTTTCTTGTCTTACTGCTTACTGATGCAGTACACTTTTTACACAGCCTAGCCACTAGCTAAGCTTGACTGATATCTGCCATGGATTCGAGCATTAGTTGAAAAAACATAAGGGGTATCACTCATGATTCGTATTTGTCAAGGATCAAAGCAAAAAATTTTGTTTCCTGAGCATATCTCAGCAATGTATTCTGGTACATGAAGTGAAGGCGACAGACAAACCCCCAGGGATAAACAGTTGAGATCAAGGTCTCAAGCTGTGTGTTGACCGGTTAGAAAATATATTTGCTCCTATTTAATTTAAAAGGCCGAATTGAGAGTATCGTTGTTAACCACACCGTTAACCACACCGTACTGAATTTTGGGTTCAGCCCATGCACTAATTCAAGATACTTAAGTTGTAAGATAATAAGCTTGTGTAACAGTACAGAGGGACTTGATAACCTGCCTTCTGATGAAAATCATATAAATTCAAGGGGAATAGTGTTCATCTGTTTTTATCAGTTTTCTATTGATTCTTTAGAGCCATTCCTACCTATCACCTCTCCGTTGGAGTGGGCTTTGTAACGGGAACACATTGTTGTTTGTCTTGGGGCATCTTCACAAGACACTGGACTCCCCTCAGGGTTGGTGTAAAAAAGAAGCAGAGGTTGGAAATGTCCCCGGATGCATTTTGAAGCAACATCCTTCCATTTGGAACCAATCTTCAAAAGAAAAGTGATCTTTCACCATGTGATAGATATTTCAGCAATCGTGCAAAGACATAAAATGCCACTTAATGCTCCATTTTTTTTAAATGAGAAAACACAGTTTATTATTGTACTTACAATAACCACTCGAATACTTATCTGAATACTAACCTCTTTTACTGTAGCATCATCGAAGAAAACCCATTTGGAGGATTTGGTGTGATAAGCAAATGCAGAATAATGTTTGCTGGCAAAACAGATCATCCCCACAAGATGAAGCTCACTTCTTTTGGCATTCTCATCAGTCACTCTGTAAAAAAGCTGAAAGACAACAAAGAGTTGAGTTAGTATGATGACAAGTGGCAGATAATACTATTGTACAATACAGTTGTCAAATGATGCTTCCTCATAAAAAACAACGTAATAATAACAAAAACATATATGTAAATAATAATAATGCAGCATACAAGAAATAATAATTGTGGGCCTTTAACCACTGCAATTTAAGTATCAAAAGTTAATTATATTATTATTATTATTGTTATTATTATTATTATTATTATTATTATTATTATTTTAGTTATTTATACAGGCGTAACCAACTGAGACTAGTTATCTTTTGCGTTTAAGTATTTGTTAAAGTCAATCAAAAAATATTGGCGAGTCTAGGAATTTGCTACTTTGGCTAAAAGAAGCTTGACAATTGGAGGACTTACCCCAGAGAGATTTAAACGTGGACCCAATGACCTAACAACATCATCAGTAAGGTCTGACTGCTCGGCATCCCACACAAACCCAATGGTGACAATCTCTGGACAGTTCATCAATACACGACGGATCTTGATGCTTTGACCACAGTTGCTCTGCAAGAAAATACAATACAAAAAAACATGCAATAGAAATTACTCAAATTAACTTTGACCTGCAAATTGAAATATTCCTTGCAAATAAGGACATTCTGGTGCATATCATTAAATCCACTTTTAAGCCAGAAATTCTTCAGGAATTAGAAATATTTTATGCATTAACCAATAGCACAAAAACATATTAATAGCCCTTTTTTTCTACCAAAATCCAGAACATCAGATAGAGGTGTCTCACACACCCCTAGTTCACATATCTTTGTTATTGTGTTTGCTGCTCAAACTGTCTACTTCAGAGCAAATTCAAAACAATGTTTTGAGAGATTTCAGAGAAACAATGAGAAATATACTCTACTCGTCTTTTTATCCCATTATCTTGTGTCAGAATGATTGGATTTTCCATCACAAAACTCCCATGTATCACTATTTACTTCTAAATGAAGCATTTCTTCACTCGACTTATTGTGATTTTGTAGCAAAGTAAAGGGTTAAGGAAACAAAGCACTTAGCTACCAGTCTGACGCACATTGAAGTGGTAGACAGCAGTAGCCAATACAGATGAGAGCAACAGTGGATAAGCTCTAACTGCTATTTATATCCTAACACTAGTCTGGCAGCCTTTGCTTCCGGGCGCTTCCAGTGCAATGTCACAGCAGTTAGCATGGAGAGAGTCTGCCTTGAAAAGCTTGAAAATGAATCTGTTTTATTCCTTTGATTAAATAAACATTGTTTTCATATATTATACCATCTTATGGTGCTGCAACACCATACACAGTTTACATTTGATTTAAAAATAATAATATAAGTTAATAATTATCTGGGTCATAGTGATCCAATAAAGGACCTACCGGACAGTTTCGGAGGTCACCCATGGTGTTTGCTGCCTGCAGCAAATCTCCAAACATGTCTGATCTCAGTCTCTCGTTCTTTCCCAGCATGCGGTCAACCTGCTGGCTGTGACACAGTGGGTGGGAGGGAGGGTGGTGGATTGATATGTGAATCACTAAAAATGACAGTATATACAGTGATAGACTCTACTGTGGGCCTACATACAGTACTAGGTACTTTGTACTTCAATAGTAGACATTTTACGACTAGTCACTAGAATTCTCAGAAATACGGCATGTAGACGACCTACTTAAAGTACAAGCATGCAGTGAGTGAATATGCCATCAACCCTATAAATATTTAAAAAAAAAAACATTTGGTAGAAGGGATGTCTCTTACCACACTGTGGTGAGGGATAATATGTAGGATCATTTGAATACCCCCACTATAAACGAAGGAACATTGTAGAGCGCTAGAAAAGTGTTATGATACTCACCATAAAGCAGTAGTTGAGACGTAGTGCACCAACTCTGTAAAGGGGTGAGGGTCTGAGGATGCACCACAACTGCGACACACAAACTGTGTAATAAATTTGAAAGTTTATGAGATTTTTCTAGTTTAGTAATAGACCTTATTCACACATCGGCTATCCTAAATAAAAGCGAGAGTCTGAACAAATTTGTTCTAGCTACCAGCAACGCTATTAGGTCCTGTACACTAAAATACTCAAGTTATCTTCAACATAACCTTGTTTAATTTATAGGTTGTTGGTCGTAAAATGCTGTGTCAAAAAATCTTAAACAGTATAGTAGGAATCACCATTATTCATCTATTGAAAGTTTTTTTTTTTTCACATTCTACACCGATTACAATTGTAGGTGGCTTCAGATAGGAATCCTTCAGCTGTGTGCCTTTTACAATTTCTTTCCACTTTTCAAAAATATATTGTAATAACTGCAAATGTAACAAAGGTTAAGTAAAATGAGATGCACAATATCTTTTGGACAAATGATTTACCTGTTCATACAGCATCATTGCAAACTTCTGATGGGGTATGCAGGATTTGGATTGACATGCTTCAGTTGCAGTATCAGAAACTGTGTGCAAATGTATCCGTTCCAGGATGTTCTCCTTAATCATAAAAAATCCAACGTTTGATATGATGAATGCAATATATTGAAAACAGTGTTTTAGATTTGCTACACATTAAAACACTAACTGTGGTAACCACAAACTAGAGAATCATGGCTTACTAAGAATTATAACTCTAGCTTCATGTTACGAACGATATACTCTGTATGTTTACTAGAGCTTATTTTCAACATTATATTACCACTAAGGAGCAACCTATGGAAGAAAATGTGCCACGGAGACGTACAAAGCACTCAGCAGCATCGTCCATGAGGCCCAGCTGGAAGCGTTGTTCGTCCTTAAAGGTCTCAGCTAGGGCATGACGCAGACTGTCAGAGGGCAGTGCCCGCTCACGACTCTGCTGGAACTGGCTGAATATACTCTGCAAGAAGATGCAAAAAAAACAAAGAAACCGATTTAAATAAATTTGTACTAATACTACTAAATTTAAGCACCACCAGTGAAAGATCCCCTGCTCTATGTGTGTGTGTGTGGGGGGGGGGGGGGGGGGGGTACATTCAAATTATATAATTGTCCCAATTTGCTTGACATTGGCAAGTCTGAGCGCGCTGTCTGAAGTTGTATTCCATAACCCAGGCAAAAATTGTGATACACATCTCTGGCTTTTTCCGCTGTGTGTCTGTTATTTTGGTAAGACAATTAATGGCTTAAAAGCTGTACTGTCTAAATAAATACATACCTTTAATGCGCAAAAGATGCAGGCATCACCAAGACAAAAGTGACCTGACAGCTGTCTCAAGCTTCTCCTGAAAATGTCTAACTGCCAGAGTACCTGTGTAGTTTAAACGAGTGCAATACAGTATATTCACACAACATACAAGACGATCTAATGAAATATGCATGCAAATGTATATAATATCTCTAAATAAATCTCTCAAACATGTATACATTTTTAACAGCAGATCCAGTCAAATTGGTTTGCAAGTAAGATATAGTGTTCTCAATGATGCTTACCTGAACAGCACTGTTGAGAAAACAACTATTCTGCCCAGGTTCATTTAGCAGACCTTTGGTGAGGGCCAAAGAAAGCATGCTGCCCGGCTGATAAGATTTCTTCATACCCCCACCTGGTTTCTTGAACATCTTGACCCATGCCATTGAGTTAGAGCCCACACCTTGTGAAAGGACGATGCATCTTATATTTGCATATATGTTTTCAATCAATAATGCTCAACCGGTTGCTACTATGTCTGCTCAGGCATATAGTAACTTAAAGTATGACAGCGGGACGATTTAGTCATACATCTATGGTGCATATTACTTAAATAGCTAGAGGGGAAAAACAGTAAACTAGCTTTGTGTTAACGGTAGGTATCCACCTTCTCCAGAGGTGAGGGGAGACTTGCTGCAGCTGGACATAGTGAAAGAAGGGACCTGGTACTGCAATCGGGCTTTGGGATCCAGTCATTTCAGCCCCACACACCCCCTGTATGATCAATTGAAGGCATTTTCAGGATCATCCATAGGGCAACTGTAGGTTTACTCCATTTGGCATTGACAGTGCAATGGGATCTGGAAAAAGAAAGAGAAATTATTAGGAATGTAATTGTCCAGATTGCAGGAAAAGGAATATTTCTTGTTTTCTCTGAACCGTTACCTTCTTGAAATTATGAAAATACTGTAAATGTTGTATTTATGTTTGCAAAATATTCAATTGCACATATTAGATATTTATTTAAATATACATTTCCAGCTGTAAGTTATATATTTTGGTACAGTCACATCATAATGCTTTTGTAACGCTTTTGTGCCCTCTAACTTAAAAGAAGAATAATGTGTCATTATTTTTACAAAAAGTCCAACTGACCTTAATGGCCATGTAAGATTAAGAATATTTAAGAGCCTAAACTTTACTCACTAAAGCAGTACCTAAACTATTTTTCTCCTTGCTAAGCCTACATTAACATAGAACAATCTTTTAGCCAAGTAGTTATTAAAATAAGTTATTATCTGCAGTACTTATCTCCTCTTGCAACCATTATGTATCCATCCAAGTAAGATAATGTAACCCACGCGATCTGTTTTATTCAAATGACTACATTAATATTTTCATTGATATCACGCTTAATTCCCAAACTAAATAAAAGGCTATTGTAGGTCACTCAGTTATGACAATAGGCCTATAGCATTATTATGATCAAGAAAACCACTAGTAGCCTATAGGAGCCTATTTATTTTTTCAGGAATAAGTATAAAATGTATGTAATTCAGCTCACTCGATTCCCTCTGCCACTAATGGGTTACTTTCATGTTGCCCATAATTTAGATTTTTGTATTATTTCCAGTTGTTGACAACTATGTTAAGATATCTTGTTTAACTCTGATACAATAGGGCATTTTAAAACCAATCATCCACTGGCCGCAGATTAAAAAACATGTGTTTTATCAGGTTGTTTTCGCTTCTCACAGCATATAAGCGACAAAACGTTGGCCTAACAAAACATCATGCATGTGTGCTCTGTAACATTTTTCAAATACCATGACATGGGCCTATATACCTTGGCTAGCAGTGGGCGGCACCTGACGCATGCGGGTAGACCTAAACAGAGATGCCGCAACTCTCATCATGGCCCATGTTGTTAAGGAAAAAACGGTTTCCAGATTGCAACACTTGTAATGCATGCTTCACTCACCTTCTAGTGGTGGTAATGTCGGTGATGACAGCCTAGTCCTTTAGGCTGTTCAAGTTGTCAAAATAACGTTTACACAAATTCGACTACTAAAATATATAAAGCTAATCCACTTCAAAACATAACACATCGACTGATCCTTCTACACTGCAGATGCCTAAAAACAAGAGCGCGTGGATAGGCTATGTCATGTGTTGCCAATACAGTCTGCATGTGAGTACGAAATCACGAAAGTGGACTAGCCCATTCTGTAGTGTTCCAATAACATTTCGTCGGGTGAAAATGTGCTCGACCGTTGCTTCAGTAAATTAGTGATTATAGTGACCATTCCGTAACAGATTTTAAATTAAATTCATTATTTGACAGATATCAATAACGTCTGTGCCAGCGGCAGAATGTCCTCCGTGGATTTAGCACTGTTTTGAGATTTAGTGGGTCAAACCCCGCCCCTAATGTAGCCTGAAGTGCAGTGCTGCAATACAATCCACAAGAAGTCTGACTGCAATTTTCTATTGCAAGGTAAGACTTAGTTTCATAATCAAGTTGCACATTAGCAGCTCAAACCACTGTAAGGGCAAGAGCGACATCTCAAAGTTGCATGAATGGTAAATTGGCAAGCTTGCGGAATGACAGTCAGGCAAGGGTGAATGGGGGGTTCAGACTGGCTCTGAGGGTCTCAATAAAGTGGTACTTTGTTCTTGACTACCTGAAATGTAAAGCAGTTGCCATTTAGTAAACCAGTCAAGAGGATAAGGTGGGCTTATCTACTAACTGGAAATAACATTTAGGCTAGAAAGTGCTGTCACAATACAATTAATTAATTAAGCTACTTTATTAATTTCCTAAAATGTTCTCTTTTAAGGGTTCATTTCCTAACTACAAATATACAGTAAAAAGAGAAGGAGCTGAGATTAAACTGTATTGTGTGTGTTTGTGTGTGTGTGTGTGTGTGTGTGTGTGTGTGTGTGTGTGTGTGTGTGTGTGTGTGTGTGTGTGTGTGCGCGCACGTGTTTGTGCATGTGTATGGATGTGAGTTTGATGTGTGTGAGGTGAATGATGTTGCTGTGCAGCTGTTACTTGTACATGCTGCTTTAATGATTGTGATGCAGACAACTTATTAAATAATTATTAGAATTTAAATGTTGTCCTCATGCAACAATCAAAAGAAATATATCATAAAACAACACTCTTTATTGCACATCAATATCACATTTTAATCTTTTCTACAAGCCATTTTGTACTTTTGGGGGGGAAATGCAACTATAACAACTGAAATAATAAACAATAGTTCTAAAAACATTTTTCTTATCTCAAGGGTTTCAAGTCACCTATTTACACAATGTTCCTGTATCTAAAATTGACGAAAATTAAAACAGAAAAGCCACAAAGAAACCTTATTGTATATTAAACTATAAACATTATAATTTTGTTGCTGATTTTACATGAATAATAAATTATGATTCAAGCTTCAACTTTTAATGCCAGGTAGTTGACATCAAAATGTTTGGCTTAAACCTGATAATTTCTATGCATAATGGTGCCACATTCACTATAATTCTATTGTTATTTAATCAGTAATTTACAAATCACCACAATCAGAAGATTGAATATTAAATCTGGATATAAGTAGCAGGGTTGTATATATTCAATACATCATTCCCACCTACTCAGTCTGCAGACAGTCAACAAATCAAAGTTGCTTACCAAAACATGTTTGGTTTGACCGGCCAGATCTCAATCTAAATACTTTTTGAGACATTTAGCTTCATTTCAGTATGTAGGCAGTCTAGAGGTCATCAGACTCTGGGATTTCCATTGGCTCAAGAGGAACAGTGGGTAAAATCAGGGGGGAGCCGTCAGATATCCAACCCTGAGCAATCCTGTTAAAGGTGGGCCGCTTCATTGCTGGATCTTGGAGCTCAGGGTACTTCGGGGCATCCAGGTCTATCTCAGGGAGTTTGAAGGTGATTCCACGGGCAGTTTTTTCAAAACCACCGAATGGGGTGGCAACCCTGGAAAAAATAAAGGCTGTTTCAATGCAAACTCTCAATGAAGGACCGATGCTTTCAAGCTTTTACCTAGTAGAATTTGACCTGTAATGAATTTGCAAAAGTGTGAAAATTAAATACGTTTAAATTAGTGATTTGAATGCTATTTTGTGGGAGTCTCACCGGTTGAAGCTCTTGTAATCCGGAGCCTCTGCTCTTGGCTCAGGAGCTTGCATCGTTATATTGAGAGTTTCGGCAAGGGTTGGGTCATTTATGATTGCCTGCTCCCATGGAGAGTGATATGACTTTGGCATAGCTGTAGTGTTGAACTTCTCTACAGGTACCTCTTGTAAAGGCCCCCCATAACCTGAAAACACACCAGAAGACACGGTACAGGATTAATTCCATTCAAACCGAATTAAGTTCGGTGTAAAGGTTTTTGTGGATAAAAAAACAATACTGTGTTACATTTTGTTTCATTGTTGTTGTTTTTTTTTGTGTTTTTTTTAATAAAGCAACTAGTCGGTTTGTGCAATCTGCACAATCTGCATCCTACATTAAGAATGAGACCAGTTGCAATTTAGGCAGGAAAGAAGACTTTGTATGCCAGTGCTATCTAAAGTCTTTAAATAGTGCCTGCTCTAGGTATGTGTTTATTTTCAAACGTGTCCAGCCATCTTATTCAGTTGACAGGGTATAACACCATATCAGGACGTATCAGATTATACCAGACCGCTATCTTGGGATCCCCTGCTGACAATTTAATAGATAGCACTGCACTGTAGGGAACAGAGATGCTGATCAAGTATTCCTTTGAAGGGTAAAAACGTAGCTGCTGCTCAACAAACAGCTGTTTCGCCGGGTCAGTCAGATTGGCTGTTTAAATGTAATCAATGTGAACCATGTAGACCGGAGGTGGTAGATTGATTAGCAAAATAATTTGAATCATGATAGTTGTATGCTGGCGATCATAATACTCATACCAGCTTTAGTAACAGTGCAATACCTGTACACTTTCTAAATAAGCATCATGCAGTCCATTAATGATTCACAGTTATAGTGCAAAGAAGTTGCTTTGACTATCGTTTTATTTCGTGTTAATGATTTGTTTACTTTTAAACTATTTGAACAAGGAGAAGAATGTGAAAAATATTATCAGGATATAAAAAAAGCGAATTACACCCCCTAATGACATGGAAAAATAAAAAATTCAGTAGAAATAAAAGAAAGTGTAAGTGAGGTTGCATTCACTGGCTAAAATTTCTAAGGCGGTGAATCTGCTAGGGAATCAAACTGTGAGTACAAGGATATATTAGCATGTTTTGTAAGCTTACCAGGCGCTATGTTTTCTGGATTAGCTGGGATTCCTTGGGCTGGAGTGTTGGGAGGCGTTTTGCCACCTTCCCCTTTGCTTTCATTGTTAACATCCTCTCTGAGAAGATCATTCTAGAAAACAGGATTTTGCATAATTTTTTGGGTGTTAATAGACATATAGAAAGAGAAAGAGAGAAAGAGTGGCAGCCTGTCACTATATCTACTGATCTCACGCGCGTTCAAAAACAACAAAACTAATACAACCAATGATTTATACATTGAAATAAAGAGAGAGAGAGAGAGAGAGAGAGAGAGAGAGAGAGAGAGAGAGAGAGAGAGAGAGAGAGTAAGAGAGAGAGGTATGACAGACTCATCAAAAGCACTGATAACTGAAGAAACAACACTGTTGGAAATTACTCAGTAGCTTTTCAGCAGCTTTGGCTAGAGTTGAAGATGGAAAGGGCAGCAGGCACACGGTTGGCACTATCTACCATGTGTTCATACACTTTTAGCCCAGAGGCCAACAATAACATAACTTTCAAGGAAGAGTTATGATGCTGACAGGGGGTGTTATGTTAATGGTCAAATTTAACAAAGTGCTCCTCATGTCAGCCCTGTGATAAAAGCTTATTTTTCAGGATTTATTTAATATTTTAAATCATTTAACACATCAACAATGTCAATAAGTCTCAGACATGTCAAAAAGGAGTAATTGTTATTACTTACAGTTAGCTGAGCGTTTGCCTCGTTCTGGACACTTTCAAATGTATATTTATCAGATCTTCTCTGACGCATTTTAAAAAGACGAGAACCTCTGTTTGACTGAAGTGACAACTCCTCAAGCATGATGTCTTTAGGAGTGCAAAGCTTCTTACCCAGATCCATTGTGTCCCCTGATAAAGACAAAGTATGAATCACAACTTTTTTTTTCAAATGGCCAAATAGTATGTCCTCTGTGAATTTACTATAATAGTCCTTCATTTTTCATGGAAAAGACATGGAAAGACATGCCAAAGAAATGTTTTATAACATTGAGGATTAGTGTCATCACACAAAGTATTGTAGAGGATAAATAATACACACCTGTTAAAACAGAACATATTTAGATACGTTCCTGTGTGTGGTAGTTACAACGTTTAATTCGGATTTTTATTGATTTAAAGCCGACATGGTTTGTTCGTACATACTACCTTTGTATTTAAGCAAGTATTTTCAATTTTTTTTAAATAATCAAAGCAATGGGCGGCCTGTGATTTTCCCAAATGACACACATCTCAGTGTGTACTGTGTACAAAACTTACATTAAGGAGACAAAGTTTTTGTGTTCGAATAATATTTTGTGAATAAAAGAAATTAAAATATACACCGCAAATGATTGACGAATGTATTACTCCTATTTCTTCCTGGCATGTTCTAGGTTGAGAATTATTGTTCTCCAGTGCATGTGTGATGCCTCAAGAAAAAAGGAATGTACCCCAGCTGTCACTGATCTTCACAATCTCCAAACAGCTACACAGTTGCCTCACACCCCTCCCTTAGCCACTTACCCTAAAATAGCCACTTGGAAAGGACAACGACAAAGGATTAGTCCCTATAGGTAGTAAAACATCCCATTAGTGTATTTATGGAAAGTGCCAATGCACAGCCCTGACATTCTGAACCAAGATCAAAATGGACCTTCACTAGCAGCAAATGAAATTGTCGGTGTTGCTGCTGAGTACGGTCCCTAGATCGTACCGTTGGAACCATGAATCTCTCGACAAATTGCTGCCGCATGCATCTTCCTCTCTCCCATTGGCATTGTACAGAATTGCGACATTGTGGCTTTGGGAAAGGTAGCACGTACTGGAAACAGATAAAAAACACAGAATGTACTTGTTCTGCCAAACTTAAACACAGGGCCAAAAACTACACTACAACCATCGTACTTGTGAAATATTAAGATAAAAGAAATGCAGAATATTCTAATTTAAATATAATAACATGATTGTTTGCATTTTATACGATTTATAAATTTTTTAAGCTACAATACTCAATGATTTCTGTATGACAATTTAGAACAGGGCACCAGTCTATACATTTGCATCCTTGTAATAATTATAAAGCAACTTTACTTTCATAAGCAATACAGAACTGAATTTTCTATACAGTAGACATGGTATACTTATTGTTATTATTAAAGTCAGTAGATCACCTATTATTTGTTTAAAGTAAACATGGGTATATAACTAAAAACTTTATGGATGTCATCTAACTAAATTTGATTATGACTTCATGATATGATCTGATCTAATATTGCATTGTATCTGCCTTATCAACACAGTTATACTATTATGAGTTCAAATAGACACATCACTCTTAATCTGTATTTCAAGGGATGCCAACATTTACCTTCAAATAAACTTTTAAAGAATGTAAGCTGTGCTTAAAATTACAAATGCACCTAAACATTATTAATCATTGATGGTAAGATAATGGTTGAACATTGTGTCCTGAACTTCATTGTGTAATTGTCTGGACAAATTACCATATTCCATGATATCTAAAACAGTGCTATGCCTACATGATAGTAAATATCGGACATTTATTTATCCATAATTCATAATTTTGGGATAAATCATGCATCAGTGGTTGATCTATGGGATACCTACCAAACAGTGTAAGTAGTTTAAAAGCTGTTGAATTAGTCTTGTTTCAAGTTCAAGAATAGAAAAATAAGAAAAACCTATTCATTAACACATGCTGAATTTGCATTTATTTACGCAATTTTTAAATGCCTATACTTACCGTTCCATTTCATAGAGAACAAACATTATACCCATTTGATGTACCAAGACAGTTATTTGATTTTTGATAAAACATTTAAGTAAGAGTTAGTGAATGTGCAGTGATCTGTTAGTGACCATGAATGGTTAAAGAAAACACAGTAACTTTGACACCATATCACAGACTCACATGATCCCACCTGGTTGGGGCAAATCCATACCTTTGTTGGTGTCCTGCAGGTTGTTTATTCAACCTTTATCCTTGAGGGGAGGCAAGGAGGCTCAGGGGTCAACCTAGGTAGTTCGATCCGCCCTGATCTTCACACTCACGGACACTAAAGCCAAACTGTGAGGGTGTCTCTGTGTCTGTTGTCAATGGAATGTGGCTTACATCAATAGGCTAAAATTAGCCTGCCAAACACTTAAAACCACTCACAAATGCCACTGGACGTAGGGTAGCTACCAGAACGGCAGGATGTACCCACGTGCCCACCGACCCGCAACTGGGAAGGGCTCTTCTACAGGCATGTGTTAATTGAGCCTTAAAAAGGGGTATGACTCGGTTTACTGAGCTAATCTTTGTGTGTGTGTGTGTGTGTGTGTGTGTGTGTGTGTGTGTGTGGACATAATCACAGACAGGCTGTGTCCAAGATGATTGTACATGTATATTTAATGATAGCCAAGTGGGCATGTCGGCGAAAGTGCCTTGTCTCTACACTACATGCTATGCTATCAATCATTACTGGCTGTGGGTAATGCTGTACATTCAAACATTGACCCTATGAACCATAGGCATAGATTTAGGGGGGGACGTTAGAGACATGTCCCTGCCAATGTTGAGGGACCACTGAAGTGTCTCTACCTATAATTCTGAAGACAGCTTTTGTTAAGTAATTTTATCCACTCCCGTGACTTCACAAGATAATTATGTCCCCACCAATGTCTAAACCAAATCTACACCCTTGCAATGAAAACTGTTAGAGAGAGTAATTCTTCATATTGCCTAACAATATATCAAGGTCAACCCCCTTCTGGTAACCAGACTGGTTGTAAAATGCAACCCACAACCAATATAGCAGAGAAGTGACAGGCATGTGTGTGCAACATACAAGTAATATAGTATATGATAAAACTTTTGCTAATGAAATTGAATTACATGTAAATGTTTAAAAAGTGTACAGGGATTAACTTCATTACGCTTTATTTGTATCCAACATTAAGAGGTTCAATGAAAACAAAACGTCCACATATCATTATTTTTGACGGTTTTAATGTAGTGTCATATTTCACACTCATTTGATAACGTGTTTTATGATAAACAAGGATTCAAAATCTGGATTATCAATATGTTTGACAAAGAAGCCATGTTCATTTTTTGTCATGTTGGTCATTACACAGTTCTCTGCTACAACTGACAAGAATGCACATGATTTTTCTGATGGATTTTAACATCAACATCATGACAACTGCTAAACTAAAATCTTGGTAACTTGGCACAGAAGCATAGAACAATAAGTTCTGTGAGTGAGCAATTTATTTTTCACCCCACAAGTAAATATTCATCGTGCTATTTTTGTGTGTTATTTGGTATATTAAACAGAGTGTTGGACTTGTTCTGACTATAAAAGTAAAACATTAAAAGTGTAAAATAGAAACATTCTAGACAACATTTCTAAAATTAAATAACGCCAACCCAACACAATCATAAACCTTTTTCAGTTGCATTGTCCTCATATCATCTATTTATCAATTGTTCCTGTTAAGAATTACCCCTTCGTTTCATCTATCGATAGACATTACTTGTTTCCGGTTCACACCATGACCATGACATACATTTCTAAATTTCTACATTCCAAACGTTAATACCGATATTCAGTAAAGGGCACATCTAGCAAAAAAATATATGGTCTGGTAATAAACTGTAATTCTTTACATGCTTCATAAATAATCTTTGAACACTGACAGACACACAAATGTGTAGTTTTATGAGAGCAACATCAACTCCTGCGGGCAGCACTAAACATAGGAGAATATTTAGTCTGGCCTACCAGACTGGTGCCTTTTCCTTGATGCCCACTGCTGGCCTTGGTTCCGGACTTCAGAGGCTGAGCCTTTCTGAAAGGAGGCCCACAGAAAGCTGGTTTCTCAGGTGGCAATGTTTTGCTGATTGTAGGGATAAGAACAGTTGGGTTCACATAACCCTTACTGATCTCTGGTGCATCCAGAGACACCCTACGTTTCCATTCAGCCGGAGGTTCAGGCAACGATCTCCGATGTGCAGCAGATTTAACGTTAGAGGCAATGGCTTGCTGAAGACCCTGGAAGGCAAAGGCCTCATCGACTGAGCCAAGAAGGCTTCTGGACGCAGCTTCCCAAGGAGATGGGGGCTTGCAAGACTTTTCCTGCCAGGCTGTTGGCCTATGCAGAGGGCCGACTGAGTGGTGCCGATGGAAGGCAGGTGTACCTTGAGGAGGTACAGACTTGTGAGAAGGCACGGAATGCATCCTTCTTGGTAGGCTTAATGAGTAACTTCTGCCAAGGTCCTGGAAGAAAAGTAAATTGTGATTGACAGATGTTGTGCATTAAAGACTTTGCTGCCCCCCTCTGGTAGTCAGTCATGGGTGAAATAACGGCTACAAAGACAAATGACATAATTTGTAGCTCGGCAACAGTTTCATTTATATTTATTTTGTTGTCAATACAGACTATTTGTATTACTTAAGTGTGGTGTAGTTATACCATATATATATATATTTAATTGTTATCTGACTCCAACCCATCACAACACTATCCAGTATTTAACAAAGATGTGGAAATTATTCTACAAAAATACACTGAAGCTACCATGTGTACCAATACCAAAGTTCTTTTACTTACCATATTTCTGTGTGGGACTGGAATGAAGTTGTTGTTAGGTGACAGAAGATAGTTTGTTTGGAATCATATTCAATAATAATAATTTAATAATAATAATGATTGAATATTTTATTATTTAACAATTAATAATGATTTGTAATTATAATTATAATGAACCTTCATTTGTATTGCACTTTTCTGAAACAAGTTACAAAGTGCTTATATATTTGTTGGTCTTTTTTTCCTGTCATCAGTAACTCATCATTTATGTAATCAAATGTGCTAGTCCTAACAAGAACCATGTCTGTTAAATTAATTAACAAAGTTATTAAACAAAGACATTTTGCTTTGTTATGATTCCAAACCCACTAACCTTAAGGAAAGTCCTGTGTGTAATTTTGCAGACCTGTCAATCAGTGTAATAAATGTGGATAGCATTTGTGAAAGCTCCACCCAGGCTGGAGGACAACTGCCCCCATAACCAGCAATCATTCCTACCAAATATGCATCCATTTCCATTACTCAATAGAGTAGAAGTTACGATGCTCACAGTTTTTAAGCAGTGAATCATGCAAGTGTTTTTCCCCAAAACAGGTTCTAAAGCTTACACCACCTTTTTATGTCAAATTCAAGGTATATAATATGGTAAAATATGTGTGCTTATTGATTATTGATACTTTCAGCAATATTTGCAAATTTCTATTATAATGGTTCATCAATTAGGTACAACAAATTTGCACCTGGTTTTATTTTTCAGAATAATTTAATGATTCAAACCATTTGTTGATGCTCTACTATACGTGAGTGTGATATTGCTTAAGGGGAAAATTGATTTCTACAATATACAAAAACCAAAATGTTTAGTAGAATCAGAAAACATAAATAAATAGGAGAGCAAAGCTACAGTATGAAGATAAGAACAGCTGAAGAAAGAGAAAAGTTCAGAAAAACTACACAGAAAAGGTTGAGGACTTATTTAATAGCGTGATGGCGTAGAGAACAAGAAGTGAAATTAACAAACAAACTCCAGAAAAAGACAGAAAGTCGGTAGTATCTTGAAAGAAATTGGATATCATATTGAACATGCAACGTAACCAATCATTCAATCAATTAAATTGGATATGGTTAATTAATACTGTATGTGCATACATATGTCTTTTTAGAAATTCCATTCATTATCCATTGACTTCCAGTGCCACCTGCCATTATTTTAATCAGGAACTACCCATTTACTGGATGTAACAGAAAATTACAAACAAAGTAGACAAATACTTTTACAAAAATTTTTCAGTGTGCCATCTTTTAGTGGGTTTTCCTGAGAATGAAAGAAAGAACAAGCACTACGTTAACCTCTGCAATTTAAAGAAGTTGACAGCAAGTTTAATGTTCTCATTGTTTTGTGTACTTCACTTTTGTTCAGCATTTCCCTAGTTATTTACCACTTAAGCCAACTCAACTGTACAAAATTACATTATTTTCTATGTCATTGGGTGTAATTTGTTTATTTGCAACTGCAAGCTTCTGTCTGTAATAGACAACATATTTTAAGAAAGTTTTTAAACAGCAAACCAGTTGCTATGACCAGTAAAAATAATGAGAGTTTGATATGCTATTCAGTGGCTTCAGATAGTACCTGTTGGATAGGAAAGGGAACCATTAATTAACTTTGAATGGTTCACCAACCCAACATCCAACATTATACGCTATCAATAAGATATGTACAAGCTAAAACTATAAACAGTGAACTCTTTCTTTTGTGGTTTTAATGTAGTTACCCTAAACACTTAAATTTTACTGAAATTTCTGATGTTTTTCTTCTATTTTGTGCCATCAAGGAGAGTTGTAAGCATGACCTCCCGCCTGCATGACCCAGCTTGCCATTTGGAAAGTTGTTTGCTGTTTACAGATATCATACATATTATACAAATACACCCTACAAAGGTAATTGTTGATTGCCTGTAGTTGTTTTATAAATTCTTTAATACAATATTGCCTTCCAACACCTTGGTGTACTCTATACAGTGCTGCTTATGTTCTATAATGTCATCCTGTTATTTATTTGTACTCTTTCAATTACATTTTGAACTCTAATGTATTTGTCAGAACTTTCTCACAGTGCAAAATAAATTATAAAGCAGTAGATCGTCTAACTTTCACAAAATCTTTGAAATAAATTATCATATAATGTACAGATGTATAGTGTCATAAGTATTTTTGCCTGATCAAATTTTTTTTAAATAGATTGCCCTAGAACTGTAGAACAACAGGCTTCCACTGTTTTCCGATTAGGACTGGCTTCTTAGCTGAAAACTTTGGCCGAGGAGCCATTGCAATTGCACCTCTGCTAATCAATGATGCCGCAGACAAGGTGTCAGTGGTAAGAGAGGTCAGCCATGACGTGCTCGGGGGTTCGGGAGAGTGGACGCTTAAAGCTTTTTGGTTGGTTAAGTGATGCACAGCAGGTGTGGCGGTGGGCTTTTCATACAGTTGCTTGTCAACTGAAAAAGGCTCAATTGTGGGTTGCTGAGCGAACGGAATTAGAAGACTTACCGATCCAGTTGATTTAGTTGGGCCTTTAGGTTTTTTTTTCTGGCTAGGTGGGTCATGAACATGATTATGCCTGGGGGAAGGGGCAGAGCTAGGTTTGGGGGTTTGGTCAACCTCAGAGGTTGGGGTGGGTGACGTTATGGGACTGGCGCTATTTGCATCATATTTAAAAAGAGAGGAGTCCAATTGGTAAGGTTGATGCTTCATCAAATCTAAGGTGTTAAGGTGCTTTGGAGGTGGTGGTTTAGGTTTGGCTTTCGTCTTTGCTTGGATTTTGGGGCTTGTGGAAGGGGGCTGCTTGGCTGCCGTCGGGGGATAGAAAGGAGCAAGAATGGGATTGTATGATAAAGGAGGTGGCGCTCGGACATTGGGGGAGTATCTCCAAACACCTGGGAGGGACGAGCTCGGGGATGGTGACCTGGTTTTGTTGGCCTGCACTGTATCAGAATCAACCACAAACTTCTCCATACGGGATTGCCTCTTGGCAAATAGCTCTGCACCTCTTCCCATAAGAGTTGAGCCATTAGCAGATGGACTGATGCCTCTATTAAAGGCCTGACCCTTTGAGGAAACAGCTGGTGCTATAGATGCTTGGTGGCAAGAGTCCTCTGGTAGCTGTGGACAGGAGGCCACAGAATTAGCAGTATTTGCTGACTTGTTTCTTGAAACAGAGGTTGGATGAGGTGAGCTCTGCATACTCACTGGCGATCGGGATGGCTGTGGACTCCGGCTTTTCATGGTGACCTGAGGTGGAGAAGAACCGCTCACTGGCCCCCAGGTGTTAATGGATGGCTGCAGGGTAGCCTGAGTTTGAACAGATGCCCAAGGGTTAGCCATCTGTTGGGGCTGTAAGTACTGCTGAGCTGGATGCCCAGTTGGAGAAGGGGTAGCAGGTGAATGTGGGCTCCTCGACTGGTTAAAGGCATCAAGAGGAGGACTCTCTTTTGTCCAAGGGCTGGACAGCTTCATGCTAGGCTTTGGAGCTACTGGCGGGGGGACCTTAAGCCTGACTGTTCGAGGTTGCATGAAGTTGCAAGCCTCGGCACCCAGACTAAGGAAGTCTTCTTCTTGGCCCGATTCGACAAAAGACCTCCTATCGCCTTGGTTTTGACCATTGGCTTTACCGGCCATTGAAGACTGTTTATTAGCTCCTCTTCTTCTTGAGTCTGGTAGGATGCCGGTCTTGATTGCTGGCACAGATATACGCTCATCTCGTGAGGCAATAATATCTCCAGTTGGGGACCATACCAGGGGATTTGTGTTGACAGGAACTGGTACTTTGAATTTCAGTTCAGGTTTCTTTTGTGTTGGGCTAGTAACTCTCCTAATAGTTGAGAAGGGGGCAGGTGCTCTGTTTTGAAATCCAAGGAAGGGCTTGGCAGTTCTATTGGGCACAAGTGGCTTGGGCACAGCATTATTTAAGTGGTTAATGAGTTGGGTATTTTCCTGGGACTGTGGAGGATCATTGTCAGCAGCTTCCACACAAAGTTGGTGTTCATCTTCTTCAGTGGATGGCATATATGGGTCCGCAGTGTCATATGTATTTTGCACCATTGCAGGTGAAGGCTGTATCATACCCTCCACAGGTAGGCCCTTGCGTCTCAACTCGTCATGCTCCAATGAAATCTCATCCATTCGCTGGCGGCGTTGGGCAAACATCATGAGACCCTTGCCTTTTGTATCAGGCAGTTGTTCCATTTTGTCTATGTTGTCAAATTCCTTGTGAGTTCTACCAGAGTTTTCCCAGTTCAAATCAAATGCTGCAGTTGACACTTGCTCTTGGACATTCACAGTGTACTCCTCTTCTACTTCAGAATCACTAGTTGCTAAAAAGTTACACCCGAATGCACCTTCTTCTACAACCTCTGACTCTCTGTGGTATTCGTTGTCAAGCTGGGTTTCACCTGTCCCGTAGCTTACAAGTGTATACTTCTTGACCCTTTGTTTACGTTTCTTGAACAACAAGGCTCCTTTATTCTGAGAGTTTGGCGCATCAGTTAGCAGCAGAGCGATGTATTTGCATTTAGACTTGGCCTCCTTCACTTGCTTCTCAGATTGGCTCTCGGTGTGACTGAGCCCTGAAAGGTACAGATGAAGACAGATACGGAGAAGGAAAGAGAGAGATAGAGTGTGAGAGAGGGAATAAGGTGAGAGAGAGAGAGAGAGAGAGAGAGAGAGAGAGAGAGAGAGACAGAAGAGAGGTGAAAAGTGAGATTTAAAATATGTCAAAGCAGGACGGCTAATTGGACATTATACTGTGATACATAGAGCTATAGTTATCATATGTAGCAGTCATGAAGGAGATAGATCTAGGCCAACTGAATATAGACAAACTGCAATTTGCGGTCTAATTTTTGTTGAATCCTGACATTGATTAAACTTTTGTTGTGCTATCGTTTCCTGTCACTGAAGTGAGTGCTACTGTTGTTACCGCTTTAAGGATGTGTGCATTCAAGGGCTTCCTGCCAAAGTGCAGTGTATATATGCATATAAGAAATAGTTGTTCTTGTTGTGGAACTTACAGGCTGGAAGCTCTGTGAAGAAAAATGTAGACAAGAAAAACACGCATGTGCCAAGCCTTGTTATTCCATTTAGTAATAAATGGTTAATGGCTAACTCACTAAACCCATAATTACAATTATTTTGTCCTCTAATTCTGTATTGCCATTTATGAAGTTAATGGTCCTGGATCCATACAATTTAATATGACTAATTTCTGTCCTAATCACTTGGAGGGGAATTTCCATTGAGAGATTTAACTTCAGTTGTGCAACAAACTAAAGAATTTAGGATGTCTAAAGTACAGTATAGACAGCAAAACAATACCTTGACATTAAATTACAACCCCTAAAACAAGTTTTAAGAAAAATCTTTTTGCCATCCTCACAAAATCCCACTTTTTCTAGTCTGAAACCGTGTTTACTTCAGACCAATCTAAAATAACACAGCTTAGACCCTGAATTGCATACTTTAGATATTAACCGTGCAACACAGGCTTACATTCAGTAGCGACATACAGTTTGATTGTGCTTCATTTTAGCAAGGTAGATGGGTGTCTATTTTCAGTACAAGCCTAACATTGCAAGAAGCAATAAAAGCACCAGTCTTACTTACAGCTAACTAAAGGGGATCCATGAGTAAAGAGTGAGGAGCTAACTTTCCATTGCTGTCAAGGCTTATGGTAGGAAAGGGGGAAAGGGGATCGGGTGACGCGCTAGGGTGACATATGCTGGTGTCTGTCAAACGCTTTTCTGCCAGCCTCATCAGCGGCATGGTAATGTTTTATTCTTATCCACTGACCATCAAAGCCCACAGGGACGTCACCCTGTGTGTCTACTTCAAATAGAACACACAATCCTACATGGCAATAGCTAGCACCCATACTCCTTTGCACAAATCATGTTGCTAGAATATCTAAATATTCTAAGTGCATGGCAACAGCATTTAGTCTTTTAAAGTAGGACAGGAAAAGCAAACAAAACAAATAGATACCATGAAATATTAAAAGTTTTGAACTTATGATATTTTCTACCTCTCTAACTTTATTTAAATACTGTTATAACTATATTTGAAATAAATTGGACAGCACAGGAGCTTAAGAATGACAACCAAATGTTTGTTGCATAAACACTGCTGCACTACTGCCTGCATGCATGCAACGTAACAAATGAAGGTAGAGGGTAGCTACTTACGTGCGTGCCTTCTCCTGTGCCTGGCGGAACTGCAGAGATCTCTGTCAGACTCAACGTCCCACTTCTCTGCCTGCTCAGCACCCTCGCCTGAAATTCCAAAGGAGACAGGAGCAGGAGGTGCTTGGCTGCACCCTCGTTCCTTTTGAGATCCAACAGGCCTGTTTGCTCCTCTGGCTCCAGCCCCAGTCTTAGAGCTCTGCCTCCTGCCTGCCCCAGCAAGCCGTGGTGGGGTCAGGGTCAAGGCTAAGGTCATATCACCATGGCCCAGGGAGGAGGAAGATGAGATTGATAGTGCCCTGGCTGTCTGCCCTGTGGCATACTCCAGGTCAGGGCTAGTAGAACGGGGAGTCAGAAGGGGCGGTGGGGGGATGCTGTAAAGAGACTCTGTGCTGGAGTCCCCTGATTCCTCATAGTGTATGCTACCAATATCTTGAGAGGAAGCATAATTGTTTCCATCTCTGCTTGGTTCTGAAACAAGTTGTAGCTCAGATATTGAGTGCAGTTCTGGAGACAGTTCTGGGGTATGAAGGCTCTGCTTGGTCTGTGGGTCAAGAGGACACTCTCTATCACTCTCCATTTCGTCATAATAGGATCCATCTTGGGACTCGGTGATGTACAGTTCTTCAGAACCATCAGACCCTGACCAAGTATCGGTGCCAGTGTTCTCCTGGCCCACTATGTCAGGCTCCATTTCCAGATCCTATCTTCACAAGGTTGCTGAATGCACAGAAGCTACCTAGCAAGACAAAAGCAAAGGGGACTCGGACATGAATATCCTATTTTTATTATGTGCACAATGCACAAAATAATAATACAATGGGTTGTCTAAAATAATACAATAGGTTTCTTAACTTCCACGTTCAGTTTTTTTGTAAATACAGTAGAGTACAAGTTACAACTAGAGGTATATTGTTTAAAGAATGAGGGTTTTAGTGTTGTACAATGATCACACAATTTAACAGCTCTCCACAGGCACAACAAAATATGTTTGCAAGTATTTCAGCAACTGTGTGATTGATTCAATAAATTCCAATCCCCAATAGGTAGCACAGTGGCTTGGCTTGGCAATATCCCCACCACTTTAAATGGAATGGTATGCAATATCGAACTGGATGCAGCATTCATATCTAAGAGGACAAGAAAAACAATGGTGGGTTACTTTCCGAACCATACTTTATACAAAGGGTTCTGTATTTTCTTGTCTGCTATAATACTAAGATATCAATGGGTATCAACATTTCCATTTGAGTACTACATTAAAAAAAAATTCTATCTAAAGTAGTGGCAAAGGACTTGCACTTAATGCATTTTTCTGCAGGTATTGGCTGGTAGTTCCCAATATTTCTTATAGCATTTGTGTTTTATTTTAGGTAAAAACACACACTATTAAAAAACATTACGACTTAAACATGTTGACAAGATGACTTCAGATGTTATGACCTCAAGTTCAGTAATGCCCCAGATGTAACTTGTTGCTGGTCATTCTGGGAGGACACAACAAATTATGGAAGGAATCACACTTTAAATGAACGTTAGAAAGAGCTAGCCTGTGGATTTCCTCAATAGAAAAGGAGACTGGGAAAAAGACTGGGAAAATAGTAGCAGCCTTTGACCTGTCTACGCTTTATAATAATTACCATAAAGTCTGTGAGATCCTGTTTAAGGATAATGCCAGTTGAGGACATTATAACTCTCAGCTCAAGGAAACCAACGTTCATGATTACAATGCTATCATTCAGTTGTGGTTGGCCATCTTCAGATATGGAGATATCAACCACACATGAACTAAACCCCTAATAAAATAGCCAGTCTATCCCGTGTTTAACTAACTTTTTAACAATTTTTAATGAATGCCAAATAGATCATCTTAATCACAATAAAAGTGTGTAATTAAAGCCTTGACTTTTCAATTTCAGTTGATGTATTTCTCTAGAAAATTCCCATACCTGACATCTGTTCACATTTCTTTATGTGGCGCTTCACATGAACACTGTTTGGAACCAGCAGGGGGCAACCTACCCTCCCCCACAGGCACAGAAGGAAGTGTCCCTTGGTTTCCAAATTAGGCAATGACCTTAATATTTTGACTTACATTGCCATGGAGACAGAGAACAAGTACTTTTGATATTTGAGTGCACCTGTCATCTTGGGCATGACCCTCTTCATAGAAAACGTGCCCTGGCAGATTAGCTAGTTACATTGTATGTTACAGAATACCAATTAGGGTTTCGTTCTGAAGTCATTATCTTCTTTGCATGGGGGGGGGGGGGGGGGGTTGTCCCCTTATATTTTGCACTCTGTATATGATATAATGTTTTAACTAATACAGCTCATAATTTAAACAATTACAAAGCTTTAAGAACTAAATTGCTTGCTGTGTTCTTAGTTTCTCATTAGGATAATTAAAAAAAAGATTACAAATATTTTAGCCTATATATTCTATCGAAAATAAATCTAGCTTGGCAGAATTGGACAACCTAAAGATATTCACATGCGTTAATAAAACATGAAGACAGAGTTAAAGTATTTTTTAACCAGTGACAATTATCTTGCTCATTAAGTGTAGTCAATATAATTGCAGAGCATTGCAGATATTTGGGTTAGAAGAGTTTAAATGTAAATACATTAAGTACATAGTCAACTTTTTAGCTAAAAGTTGCCTGGTGTCTTGGCCTTGCGCTCTATATTGATAGTCAATGGAGATATACATCTTACCTTCATAAAAGCCTTAGTTAGCATTGTTGAAAACAAGTAGACTCTTAAATTATGTAATCCCAGTTTCAACATTGGCAATATATTGACATTTAAAATATTTTTTTTTCTTTGTACGTCCTTCTCTACGATATCTTTAAATGCAGACTGTAACAAGCCTATCACCAATGGTTCACTCAAAAGTCTACAAATCTGTT
>JAPMUY010006830.1:0-50541 GCA_026901105.3 Galaxias olidus | reverse complement strand
CACCTTTCCATAAGACGAAGGCCAGTGTGTTGGTGTGTGTGGATGCAATTTGCGAAATGCTGTTGCGGTTGTGTGTGTGTGTGTGTGTGTGTGTGTGTGTGTGTGTGTGTGTGTGTGTGTGTGTGTGTGCGTGTGTGTGTGACAAGCAAGTGAGTGCTTGCACGTGTGTGGAAGTAAGTACCATTCTCCTTCATGCGCCTTATTTTTGACTGTGCGGGTGGCTGTGCGGTGTGCCTAGCCTGTACTTAAAGTGAGATGACCGTATCAGGCCAGCCACTGAGGGGGCCATCTGCAGTGACAGCCCATGACCAAGTCAATTAATGGGACAGGGCCGAGAGGAGAGCCAGAGAAACAGAGGAGAGACGAGCAGAGCAAGAGCGAGGGACAAAGAGGGAGTGACAGCCATTCTCTACTCGGTCACCTCCCCGTCTCTCCCCCCATTTTCCATCCTCGGGGCTTTGCAGCCCATCACAAAGACACTGGCATCCATCTCAGTCTGTGTCCCAAAGGGAGAACACCCCACACACACACACAGACACAGACACACACACACACACACACACACACACACACACACACACACACACACGCCCACACCGTGGTTTGAAAGTCGACCGGCGTTAGGCACGGCCCTTCTCAGGCTGAGATTTAAACACAAGCTGTCAAAGGATAGCACAGGGCAAATGATTGCACGGTCCATGGCCGAGGCTCGCCTCACCGTTTCCGTCTGCATTTTGAAAAGGCCTGTCGTCTTGGGAGACGTGTCCTATATGACTGGAATAGAGCTGGTGGGATTGCGACTCAGAGCGGCACGGTGCCGTTAGTTGGTGTCATGCACATGCTTTATCAGCTTTATACTACGTTGGTGAGATGTCACCTCAGTTGATGGATTTGAGAGAGACACCCTCATCCCGCAAGCACATCCCACATGCACGCCTTCATCCCGCAAGCACATCCCACATGCACGCCCTCATCCCGCAAGCACATCCCACATGCACGCCTTCATCCCGCAAGCACATCCCACATGCACGCCCTCATCCCGCAAGCACATCCCACATGCACGCCCTCATCCCGCAAGCCCGGCCAATCACACCCACTCATTACATGTCTGACAACATTATAGAGATATAGAGATGGGGGTCTTGTCTTCCTTTTCTCTCTCTCTCTCTCTCTCTCTCTCTCCCTCTCTCTCTCTCTCTCTCTCTCTCTCTGTGTCTGTGAGAGTGACAGAGATAAATAAAAGGAGAGAGAGAAGACTTGGCCCAGAGTAGGACAAGCCTGCTTACTCCATTTCTCGACTGAAACAGCTGGTGATTTACACACATGCACACACACGCGCACACACACACACACACACACTTGTAACCATGGAATCTGGTCTGCCATTCATGGCTTGCTTAAACAAGATGGAATGTAGCCTAATATCCCCGTCAGAAAATGCCGCAGCAATTAGCAATAATCAGCCTTGACGCCAAGTGGCGGTCAATTGACGTTTGTTGGGTAGCATATAGCTGTGTTTGTGCTTTAGATGAATAGGAAGCCTAATCCAATTACATAGCCTACAAATTGTCAGGAGGTTTTGTATATTTAGTCGGCATAACAAGGTGCTTAAACAATATTTGCGAAAGAGAAAAAATTTGGTCGTTCATTAATGAAAATGTAAAGTGCAAGGAACAATTCATTTGACTGTCACAGTTACACTTCCGCAGCTGCGTTCCTTTGCGCGTGTGGCACGATTGACCAGTGTCTGTCCCTTGTCTCCCATTTTGATTCCTATCTATCCTCTCATGCCATTATTATTCCTTAACAGGTCATGATTGTTTTGTTTATTTGTTTTCTTGTTTGTCTCCTCTATGAGCTATTCACCCCCCAACCAAAAAAACCTGATTGCCACTGATAGATCAGCTTGTTTATGTGTATGGCTTTAATGTTTAAATCCCGACCCCTAGGCCAAAACCCCATTGGTCCAAATAGAAAACCATGATCCCTCTCTAAAAGCCCATTGGCCCTCTCGCTTTTAATGAGGTCATGATTCGGTGGACGGAGTCATATTTTGCTGGTCAATTGCATTTGCTCGTTTGTTTTGATTCTCCCCTGTCTCATTTGCGATCCTCGCTTGCCATGTAACATCATGCTGTAGACAAGGTCCAAACAAGGAGGTTGTTAGTGTGAGATTGATTTCCATGGTACTTCCTCTGGCAACGTAAGTGCTTTGCTGTGCAAGCCAAGAAAGTCCTGATGATATGTCCTCTTTGCATGGTTTGCTCGTTTGTAATGCAATGCCTTACATTTAAACACAATTATTGATATGCCATTTGTATTCTGGAATTGACTTCAGTATCTGCAATTTGTATTAAAATATGTAAGATTTCAAGCATGTTTTACTATTTGTCTCGAGAAAAACAAGGTAGTCGTTTACACAGCTGTCCGCTAGCTACTGTATATGTGAAGTATGGTCTCGCGCCCTCTAGAAACAGGTGACATACCTAACCCGTCACCTCTGCCCTTTCCATTCCTGTTTTAGTCCCCTTGCGGCAACTCTCCATGGTGCTGAATCGGTTGCCCAGGTGACGTGTTATCAAGGGCACCCGCCACCGAGGTGAGACTGGGCCCTTGACTCGCCGCTGGAGCCACTTACTATCAGCCTTGGCGTCAAGAAGGCGCACCAAAAGCCATGCAAAGATACGGAGCTTTGAGCGTTAGACATGATGCTGTAGGAATATGGGAATCATATCTACAGATTATAGGTATATGTTTTCACACGAAAATAAATAATGAGAATAAATAGCTCTGGTTGGAACATGGTTGATACAGACCTATGAGCTATTTTACTGTTGTACAGAGAGTCGTTCTCAAGTAGGCCTATCTGGTTTAACCGGAGTTGGGACTCAAATTGATACGAGTTTACTTAATCAAACTCTACAAACGTTTTATAGATATGCGCTCCTGCAGTGATTCCCGAGTCATTAAAGGCTCTGGAAGCGTTTGTACTTTTTGTACAAAATTATTTTTTTTAAAACTTCAGAAAAAAAAACTATTGACAAGACAGCAAAAACACTATTCAAATGAACTTCACATATTGAATCAAGCATTATAGGAGAGAGCATGACATTGGCTATTTGTTTATTTTGAGATGGATTTGTTTTAAACAATACTACCATATTGTCAAATTACATCATTAAAATAGAGATACGACTACAGACATAAAAAACAATGAGGGAACAACGACCATATTTATAGTCTATGTAATAAGTCTATGTCTACTCTAATCCTTGCTGTCAATATCCTCATGGCCACTGCCTGATTTTAGGATGGAAGGTGACTGTCTCTGCCTGAGAATGCCAACAGCAGTGAAACCTCTAATAACATGACCACAACGATGACATGAAGATGTGTGATGAGAACGGTCATATGGAGCGAAATGAAGATGGGAAATATGAGGAACAAACCGTTACCGTTAGAAATTTTGAGTTTTCACCAATCCACGGCTGGAGCGAGCACCGCTGTAATCCTTTCGATGTAAACCTTGAACGATTGAGAAACGACGTCGCCTATCAAGCCTCCTCTCTCCCTCCGCGAGATCTGGCGCATCTCACAGAAGAGCAAGCTGCCGTTTGCTATATTCCTTCCTCCCGGTATGACCAAACGGGGCGCGCGCCACGGTTCGCCGTGCACGACACTATACTGAGAACTGACTGCCACTGAAACGTTTCAGGTGCTGGAATGAAAAAAATGTGTCTCCTGTAAGGACAGGTTTGTGGACGCTACAAGGTTTACAGGTTTGACTTTAAGTATAGTGAAAAGCACAGACTTGTTGGAATAAGGTAAACGAACCATTTTATTACATTTTTAACCGTCAAGTCCGATACGTTTAACAAGGCATATGTTTCCATTCTCATTAGGTAATAGCGCGTGCAGCTTATCTCGCTACAGGGGTTCGATTTCCTTTCTGCCTGAAAGGTTGGTGAGGATGCACTGTTATGCTTTGCTCCATAGGCCTACATTACATTTCAATGACAGCCCATCCACATACTTGAGCAATACAACAAATAATCACCTTAAATGTTATATTACTTGCTATTCTCTATGTTTTCTTTGCACAGTTCCATTTTCCTTCCAATTCTATATTTTAGCTTTACGTGTAGTAAGCCTACACAGAATCAATGGATGGAAGATATTACTGTAAATATAGTGTTTTATTTTTGTAATGTATATAGCTCTTTAGGCTTAAGAAAGACATCACGTGACCCATTCCAAAAGCACTTGTCTGGGCAGTAGACCAGCACAAATCAACTAGTCAATCTAGCAGTACAATTACTTCTTAATTAAAGTGTTTGTGGTGCTGCAACAAGATGACATTAATGTGTACATACAAGTCATCAAAAGTACATGTCATGTGTTAGGGACTATAAAGACACATCAAACATGCATAACATAACAGACCAGAACGTATTGTATACTACACAGGTAAATATAAAAGCAAAAAAAAATGTTCGTGCCATTATATTTTTTTTGCAGGAAAATCACAAGAAAGTGTTTGGATTCATGATCAATTAGACATTACTCAGGAATCACAGGCAACAACACACATGGGGACACAGTGACCTCTGCTGGTGAATTATGAAACAGGGTTATGCCATAGAGCAGGGGTGGGGAACCTTTTTTCTATAAAGGGCCATTGGCGTATTTACAACATCCATTGGGGGCCACACAACAGGACAAACATTAATGTATTTTCTTTTATTGCTCGCTTAGGTAACATGAAGACTCCAGGGTGCAACTATTATTCAATAAAAGGGTCATCAGTGGCTGTAATCTCAGTCCAACTGCCAACGGATTTGATTAATCAAATAATAATAATATAGATATGCAATATAAAATGAGTAATTCATTATAGTTAGAATACAATTCACAAGTCTATACATATTCAATAACAAATGTAGTATCCATTCATACAGAAAAAAAGTAGTTTACTACTCCAGTCACGTGACGATGACACTCGTTTCCCGGGCAACGGAAGCTTTTGAAGGGGACAGAGAGAGACCGCAGACCTCAAAAACTACCTAAACGACTAGTACTACCCTTTTGAGACTGCATTATGAGATATCATAAACAGACATGACTACCTAACTATGTTAGAGATATCAAAGTATAAAAAGAAAACCTTTAGCGTTAGCCTCCGTTAGCGAACGAGCTAACGTTTCGCTTTAATGTGTTTTGCTTGATAGAGGTATTTAAGATACATAATGACAATGCTTCACGGGCCGGATCCGATAGTGTCGCGGGCTGTATATGGCCCGGAGGCCGGAGGTTCCCCACCCCTGCCATAGAGAACACCATGTTCTGTTGGGCTTGATTGATCAAACTGCAGCCTTTTGTTTCCCGTAATGATATAATTTTAGTATCACCTGACTCATCTTAAGTATTTGTGAGGGGAAAAATATGGGGGGGAAAGTATCACGTGTTATTTATCAGGATTATCTGAAGAAATTGTACTGAAGTTGAAATTGCAGCATGCTAAATCACTAGCCTTAAGTGTTTTAAGATAGTTCGACTGTGAGAGAGAGAGAGAGAGAGCGAGAGAGGGAGAGAGAGAACACATGTAGACAGATACAGAGGAAATAGGCAGTACAAGGAAACTAAGACAGCAATAGGAAAGAGGAACTAAGGAGAGAAAATGGTCCTCTGTAATTGAAAGAAAGGGGCAGGAGAGGGTCTTAGAGGGGGGGGGGGGCATATTCTACAAACTACCTCAATTGGAACTGTAATCTCTCTGCTGTCTAAATCAAAAAGAGCTCTGAGGCTCAGGGGATGGGAGGAGGAGAAAGAGGGAGGCTTGAACTAGTTCATGACCTCCCTGGATCCTGTGTTGGGTGCAGGGGGTTGATGTACAAGAGGGATGTGGTAGTTTGGAACAAAGGCTGGCATGTCTGTCTGCGGGGCCATACAATTTAACATCATGTAGCCGTATGAGATCACTGGCTTGCTCGCTCTCTCTCTCTCTCTCTCTCTCTCTCTCTCTCTCTCTCTCTCTCTCTCTCTCTCTCTCTCTCTCTCTCTCTCACCCACCACCATCACATACACACACACACACACACGACCCTCTGGCCTTCATATTAAGCGTGGCTCAAAACCTATCCATCAGCCTACATCCCTGCAGCCTCAAAGACTTATGCCTGGCTCCCTGTGTGAACTCTCCTCTGGCCGGTGTGAGCTGTCGCGCTGTGCCATGTCTAAAAGGCCGCGCTAATGATCTCACCAGGCACTGCAAAAACTAGGCTTTAGCTGTACTATAAAATAAGAAGGAAAAGAAGAGGAACCAGAAGAGGAAGAAGAAAATGAAGAAAGAGAGGAAGATAATACAAATAATACTCACGTAGTCTACTTGCCTTTTCTTAACCATGTTACAACCATGTTCATGCAGTGCAGATTGGCTCTTGTGCACGGTGTGTGCCCACAGGATAAGCAAAGGCCGTGCTTAGCAACATGCGATTGAAATGTTTGGGGCGGCACACCGAGGTGGACAAACAAGCCAGGGAATCACCAAACATCCAAACATCAAAGAGGCCCGGGGTGCAAGCCAGGTGAGTCATCATGTGACGGAACAAAGAAACACATAGAAACACGTACTGAGACACGGAGACGCACCTCTTGGTTAGTTGTTTGGCCATTCAATTTACTGAATGTTTATATATGTATGCACTGGGAATTGCATTGCATTGCATTGGTCAGACAGCTCTGTGTAGCTTGTGGAAGGAGATTGGAACAGGAAGATAGTGCCCACATGACCAACGTAGCTGTTATAAATAATCTACATTTAGTGCACAATACACCATTTAATTACAGGGCTAAGGTAAACGCATTCAGTGCAGTCTTTTTTTAATTAATTGCCCCAATTACCCCTTGACTTTGGTCTACTATACAAACACAACTAGATTATTTAAAATGAACCATCCTGTTATCTTCAGATTAACTAACGTCCTTTGTCCTTGGGGTCAATTTGACCCCAGTTATTAAAGCCTTCAGAAAATTTCTGTAATTTAAATCATTGATCAAATTATTTGTCAGGCACTTTATGTCTCTTAGTGGACGAGAAACATCTGCCATTAAATTAAGCATCACTCCCCCCAGCCCCCCTTATAGAATATTAAAGTTGTTGTAGGAATTATGTGTTCTCCTCCCAAATGAGGTTTGAACTATAAGGAGTTCTAATCATACCGAAAGCATGATTATGTTAGGTTGGGGCCCTAAAGCATAGGGAAGTAGTTTGAAGATTATAAAATTGTTTTTGATGACGAGTCAAATATCAGCTAAAACAGCCTGGGGTCAAATTGACCCCAAATAACACCAATGCGAACAACATGTGTACAGTACATTGAAAACATAGTATCATGTCAATTTGATGTTTAACCAGTTGTCTCCATAAAATTAGGAAAAGTCACTAAATATGAAGTAAAACAAATCATGCCAATAATTTCTTTAGGAACGTCAAACATCGAAAGATGTCAAATTGACCACAAAGATAATAGAAGGGTTAAACCTTAGAATGTTTTGTGTAAATCTGCTGGACTTTCTTAAATTATGAACTGAAGAGCAAGCTCATCAAAAACGGGTCGTGCGAGTGGCGCAGTTCAGCAGAAAATCCCGTTTAGCGGCACTAAGAAATTCCGGTAACCGTCATAGACATTTCCCTGAGGGGTGGAGAAACTCAATGCAGGAAGTGTAAATTATCCCGCCGTCGCGCACTTTCATCATCAGAAGACATGCCTTCTCACCATAAAAGGTTGTTTGGTCTGTGTCGGAACACATACACACGATTTGAAGAAGCCTGCAAGTCTTTGTAGTCAGTGCAGAATATCCTACAATGTCCAAAGCGCTGGTTGTAGACCTGATCCACGGGCTTCCGTCAACGTGCACCAAGTCCTGGGAAAAACAAGTTGCTGGCCTTTTATCTTTGAATGAAGAGGATACAGGCGTTCATGTTTTCTTGCTGTGTGGAGCAGATAGTCCGCAGACAGACGGCAGGAGCCCTGAAACTTACCTCACCACACTTTGTAATTGGACTAGAAGCGTGCATGTCTTGGACTATAGCACACTCACGGAATGCCTCTACATTTTCAAGATAATGGTGGACAAATTGGACCTGAGTTCGGTTCAGGTCATCACCTCTGATTACGGGAGAGCGGTATTGGAACTTTATCAGCAAGAACTATTCACGGCTGTGTACTCGTTCGATTATGAGGTGGTCAAGATAGACGATAGTTCAATGTGTCCTGGCTGCAACTCGGCTGCCACCGCGTCACCCGTCCCAACTGCTGAACTCGTCACCCAGGAGGTCTCAAACTTCTTGCAGCAGGTTCCTGCGCAATGCGGAAACGTCACCATATTGAGGTCCACACTCATACCAGGTGTGTATTGCATAAGAAGTCACGTAAAAGTGAAAGTGTCTTCCTCATAATGCGTGAAACCTAATAATTTTCATAACGTGTTGATATTACATTCGTGTTAAACAAAGTAGGCCCTAAATCACATTTTGACAGAATCATACTGTCTTTAAATATTTATTTTTTCTCTTCCCTTCATTATCGCCCGTTTTCCTGTTTTTCATTCTGCTTCCCCTTTCCCTCTGCCTGTAATCACACTTTCATAACTCTTTAATCTTGTAATATTTAGAATTATGTATTTACGATAATGTATATGAACATCCCTCTCTCCCGTAGACTGCTTCTCCCAAGGCTTCAGCACACGCACAGGCGGCGTCTCCTCCATCCCTACTCTGTCCTCCCTGAACTTGTTCAGCAGCTCCAGGAGGAGGGACCCCCGGGCCCTGGTGGCTGAGAACCTCCGCCGCCTGGCCCTGGAGGCTGGGTTCCACCCTCGACCTCTGCACCTGGTCAAGGTGAACCAGCATCCACAGCCAGAGCCTGGTTTGACTTATTATAAAGATGTTACCTGTCCTGAAAGCATTGGGACATGTAGGTTTATGTTTCATAAAGATAATAATTGTACAAATGTTGACAATGAAAACATCAATGAATGGCAATACATGTGGTATAAGTGGAGGGTAATGTATATTGTTACCGGTATGGTGTTAAACGTTTAGTTAGAGCACACTATGTTTGTTCCCAGTGTCTTTACTGGCATTAATGGCTGCTCTTGTCTGATTGGCTGTCATGGCAGGTGAACCACGCCAGTGACGTATGGGTAATGGGGAAGGCCGAGCCTGAGAGCTACGACGGCATCGTGACCAATCAGAGGGACGTCGTCATAGCAGCCCCGGGCGCCGACTGCATGCCCATCCTCTTCGCGGACCCTGTGTCAAAGGTTATAGGGGCAGCTCATGCAGGTGAGAATTTGCCGTGGGCAAACGTCAACCTATTTAAAGTATACGGCAGGATTTAGCGCTGCCCGTGGAAACAGTCAAGTGGCTTCTGACTAGGAGAACAGCATAGATAAAGATATGATATGTAGAGGTGGAAGGGCGTGATATTTTCTAAAGGTTTGTGCTTCCCCCATTGATTTAACAAAATAGTCTTAATGACAGGATACTCTTAGGCACACGGCCTTTTTAAGGCTGTCACCGAATACACAAAGATATCACTAAAGAAGTGAGTGTTAAAGACCGTAGAGGCGTTTTCAGGTGCAGACTTAAAACCTGGAGCCAGTAGAAAAACAACCTAGAATTAGAAAAAAAAGGTGATTTGCGTTCTCAAATTCTGAATCCCATAACAGGCTGGAAGGGGACCCTGATGGGGGTTGCCATGGCAACGGTGGACGCCATGGCGAGGGAGTTTGGCAGCCGGCGGAGCGACGTCACCGTGGCGATAGGGCCGTCGGTGGGGAAGTGCTGTTTCACCCTGTGGCGAGAGCAGGCCAGGGAGTTCCACAGCATACACCCCGACTGTGTTCCCGACCCGGAAGCGGAGAGACCGCATGTTGACATCCGCCTGGCGACCAGGTGAGTGAAGCCCTGCAGTGACACCAGACTAACATCCAGTCTGCCTGGGCATGTCCTACAGTTTAGCGTAAATGTATATCGTATGATACTAGTACTATGCTAACATAGATGATGTAATAGAATCACTATATACACACACATACAGTAAATCTCTTTCCAGCTTTCTGTGACTCTATTCATTCTGGTACGTGTGTTATGGTACCTATTTAGCCATTCCTAGACACAGATCCATTGACATATGGAATACATGTACAGTATTAAAACCATGCAGTAGAGCTCCTACTACTGTTTAGTAATTCTTTACTCTTCTAAGCAAATGTTAATAATAATAACAATAATTCATTGTATTTAGTTTTTAGTGCCTTTTTTAAGGACTCAAAGCACTTTACAGATTGGTTGCCAATTACGTACACGCAACGAACGGACAGACAGCTGTCACTCACAACAATCAGTCTGGGCGGTACCAAGGAAGCCAATTTGCGGTAGACTTGCTCACCCCACATATTGAATCACACATAACTTTTTCACACGCAGAATGTTATTCAGATTACCCTGTTCACTTAATACGTCAGAGCCCCCTTGAAGGACAAACGACAAATATGATTTCGCCACAAAATGAAAAAAAAATTCAAAAGTAATGAAGATTTTCTTTGGGTTAAGCAACTGTAAAATTGCTGGGGGTCAGCTCTGTGGTGATGTCATGGGGTCATCCTCCTGCCAGGGATATATGACATAGTTTCACAGAGGGTGACCCCCCCTATCGATTTCCAATTAACTCTCCATACTAGGACCACCCTTCCTGCGATTTATCACCATGGCAACTGTACCCTCGGAGTCACTTATTTGATTGGATACACAGGGACCTTACCTTTAGAGCAATCTGTGTGATTGGAATGGATGCTGGGTAGACTATAATGGCCCACAGGGGCATTGGAAGAAAAATGGAATCGCTGGTGATTAAACACAAGTCATTTTCAACTGATGTCCTGTGCAGTGTTTCAGTCTATCTTATAGAAACCATTGTTATTTACACAGAATAGTGCTGACAGCAGGGGAAAAAATAACCATTAACGTATGTTTTTCAGTTCAAATAGCCCAGTATACTTTAGCAAGCTAAATTGCTTCAATACAATCCTTGTTTGTTTATACTCAAAACCTATAATTCTTATTGCCCATTCCAGAATTCTTCTCGAGAGAGGCGGAGTCTGTCCGGAACGTATCCATGACCACACGGTGACGGACAGGCCGTGTGTAACGCCTTGCACTTCCTGTCACTCCGAGTCTTTCTTCTCCCACGTCAGAGACGGCCTCAACTTCGGCACCCAGGTGGGCTTCCTGTGGATGGACAGCAGAGAGACTGGCGGGGTGCGTTCAGCAAACACAACGTTCTCAAGTGTTTAGAGCTCCACTTGATGGAGTACTGTTTACAACTGCCTATACAGCGGCAGTACGCTGTATTAGGCTACTGCACATTTTGATTACAAAGCCTTAAAAACTCTGACATACTAATGTTAGCATACACTGTTGATGCCCTTATATTAGTGTTTTGTACAACATTATATATAAGTTAAAATAAGGCTGTAAGACTTGACCATTTGGAGTCTGCAATTTAGCTCTAAACATGATATGTATGTTTTTTTTTATATTTGTTATATAATCAATGCATTGTTACTTAGGGAATGATTGTGAGCGAATCAATATGATGAAGGGTTCTGAGTGACCCTGCTATGCCTGGTTCCCTTATAGACAATGGAGGGGGAGCTTTAGAGCTAGTGGAGGCAAAGCCATTAAACCAGTAGTTAGAGTTCTCAAATGATGATGACTCCCATTCCACTGTTATATCTTCATTTTACACTTTGTAAAGATAGTTTTGGTGACATTAACTTGATCGTTGTACAGTACATTGTTCTTGTGATTGTTGCTTACGTGTAGTTATCAAAGCATTGCAGTGACAGAACTTGAATGGTAAGATTGAATATTGAAATCTAGGTAAAGTAATAATATGGAATGTATAAACATACTTCTTCTTAATGGCTTTAACGTTATTATTTCCAAAGACTGACAAGTTGTAAAATGCTTTGTTAACTTCACCGCAAAGCACGTTTCAACTGCCTCATGCCTAGCTGAGCAGATTTTATTTAACAAGACCAATTATGACTAACAGCTGTGCTTTAATCTCTATTTAACAACTAGCCCGACAGGTAGGAGAGCCGTGCTCAGAAATAACACCATGCCATGGAATGTGCTGTGGCATGTTTTGAACATGAGGGGGCACTGTTTACTTTGTATCGAGTCAAACAGTGTTATGTTTTTTTTTGGACCAGAATGATGGGGGCTAGAAAATCCTCTTGCTATGTTGGCATTATAGCCACTAAGTACGTCAATGTCTGTCAAGAGAAATGACTGGATGTTACACTGTCATAGTTTTGCAGTCAGAGAATACTTTCTCACTAGGATAAATGTGAGGCTGGGCACTTCAGAGATTTGATTGCGCGCACCACTCAGTTTTCTAACGCAGAACACTAGATTCATTTGGGGCCTTCCTAGAGTGCAGATGGCATTGTGGGAATAGATATGTCAGTGTTAACGACGTCCCAACCTTTCCAGGAATTGTGCGTGTGTTTGTGTGCGTTCACTTGCTCTTGTAACTGTGTGTGTGTGTGTGTGTATCACACCTGATCAGGCTCCTGGCACCTGTGGTGGAACCGGAGCAGGACTGATCTTTAATAATGTATCAGTCCCTTCATAATTATGGCCTTCATAGCTGTCATCACACTGGGCTGCAGACTGCACGTATGTATAATGAACGTTGTTAGGGCAATGTCACGCACAGGTTTTGTCTGGTAAACTCAATCTGAATAGAAAGGAAGGTTCACCTCTCAATCATGACTGCCTTCAACTACCAGGCTACAGTGAATCTTCTGATCTGAGTTTACTCTTCTTGCGGCCAAACAAATCCAGTCGGTATTTGGTTAATGCAATTTTAAGACGATCTTTCTTTGCATCCTTTCAAGTAAGGAGGCGATTTGTCTCAATTGATCTCATGGTCTCAATTGAACTAGTATGGTGTTTTTTGATAACTTTTTAAAGATTGAGATGTTTGGTTTTGTCCTTGGACACTCTGAGGACCTCCATCCATACTAATCGTCCTGTAGACGGTTTATTGTCCTCACAGACGCCCACGATGGTGGCCACGCGTAGACGTGACTCTAGCAGTTGGCGCTGTGGGGTGGAGACGACGCGCTGAGAC
The DNA here is from genome assembly GCA_026901105.3 of Galaxias olidus. Taxonomy (NCBI): domain Eukaryota; kingdom Metazoa; phylum Chordata; class Actinopteri; order Galaxiiformes; family Galaxiidae; genus Galaxias; species Galaxias olidus. Next base: position 37,333 of record JAPMUY010006830.1, on the reverse strand, counting down.
CTGGCTGCGACAGCCTCATCGGCGCTGGAACACGCTGCTGTAGAATGTCTCAGGTGTCCATGTTGTCCCATAAGCACTTCAGTAAAATGTATTTAAAGAGCGAGAGCAAACGGAGGCAGAATCAACAGGGCCCTCCCTCCGCACGATGAAATGTACAGACCTCGTTCTGACCTTCCCTAAATAACCCAAAAAACTATGTTCATTTAAGTTGATTTGTGAGTGGATGCGTTTTGGTCTAGAATCTAGTCTAAATGGGACCGTGCCCTTACTACTTTGCCTGAGGAAATACACACACACACACACACACATACACACACACGCTCCTCCATCTTCCATTGCTCCCTTGCTTCTATTAGTCTGCACACTGTCACGTGACTCATTCCAACGCTTCAATTTCCCTCCTTTCTTTCTTAATACCAATGTCCTTCTCTCTCTTTCTTCACTTTCTCATGAAGGCCTGATGTGTCCATTTGTTCCTGCTTATTCTCTGCCATTTTACCTAACTTAGCAGACAGTCACAAGGGTTATTGAAGTTGCGTGTATTTTTTGTGTGTGTGTGTGTGTGTGTTTGTTTGCACATATGAGTGCACTCTTCCCGGTCTGCTGTTACATAAGCATTACCAAACAACCGCAAACGGACTTTCTCATACATTGTTAGTGGCTTGCACAGCCTCCACGCAGGGTCAGGGTGAATTTCACCTCTCCAATCAGGCTTCACATGACCCGTGGCCCCGAGTTCAAAACCGAGTCGGAACTCCGGGACACAAACCGCAAAGTGTTTCCAAAATACCAATCCGGCTTTGATTTTTGTTTTGGAAAGAACTCTGAGGGGGTGGTTAGAATCTGGACTAGACACAGTCAGAATCCCGGAGCACGCAACGCTCGCATTGACAAACACACCCATACACACACGCATACACCCACGCACACCCTCCGACAATGGCCTTGGCTGCAGGGTTTAAGGTTAGACAGCCCTAATGAGTTTAATGCTAGAAACAGGGGGAAGCGTTCACAGAACGGGCGCTTTGGAAAAACCGGTGGACGAAAAGGAATACATTTCCCAGTGAAACCATTGAGGATCAGACCTTTCCTCTTCCACTCCTTCTCGAATCACCGACAACCCCATCTACAGTCTGTTCAGACTGTCCTTTCAATGGTGCAGTGCATACTATAGACATGAAACTCAACCATAATTTTTTGATTTGATTTGATTTGATCATTTCATAAACCAAACCTTCTATTGAAAACAGATGTTTGCCTATTATGAACAAACTCTCCTTGCGGTGGGTGTTTGTGTGGGTGGGTGTGGGCACTTCTAAGCTGCGCGGTTATTCTTGGTCTTGTGTCTGGTGTAAATAATAAACCAGAAGGATCCCAGATAAAAACAGGCACTCGTTACATAACAAACCTCTCCTTTCCCCTTCCTGGCGCTCTCTCTCTCTTTCCCTCTCTCCTCTATATCCTTCCTGGCGCTCTCTCTTTCCCTCCCTCTCCTTGGTTTCTGACGGCTCTCTTTGTGGTTCCGTGTAAAGCACACTGGATCGGCCCTCCCACTCCCATGGATTCACCGCTTTACGGCCACAACACTCCTCCCACTCCCTCAGCTGGGACAGCAAGCCGTGTGCCGGGGGTACGCAAGCGGCTCCGTCCTCATCGTCACTGCCTCTTCGTCCTCTTTAGGAGCTGCGAAGGCGGCGGAGCGTCACGACAGACAGTTGGGTACGTGCAGCCGGGTGTGCTTTGGAGGAAAATGATGAGTAATCATCCAGGGCGTCACGTGGAGTCCTACATCAGCGGCTGTTCTCCCCTCTCACCTTGCACACTCTCCTTTCTCACATCTCTCTGTCGGCCTCCCCTACAACCCCCCCCCCCTCCCTTTCTCCCTCTCTCCCCTCTCTCTCCTACGCCAAAGCGGAGGCCAGGTGTGCCATGTCTCGAGATGATGTTGCTCCAGTAGCACCCCCCCCCATCATCTCCGACCACTCCTAATAATAATACAAAAAGCAGACCACTGAAGTAGCCTCCACGGGGACTGAAAACATGACAAATTCTTTGAATGCATGTCAAATATTTAGTAGGTGTGTGGATGGCTCACTTGGGAGACTGGCGTGACTTCTTTCAATATCAGATCCCTCAGATGGCTGTGTGTGTGTGTGTGTGTCGTGAGTATTTCTTAATCCCCCCCTTCCCTTTCTGCTGCAGCTGCTTCCCTGTTTTTTTTTTTCATCTTCATTTATACGGCACTCTCTTAGCAATGATAGTGTAAGTGCTACACACACCCAACCACTCGCAACATGCGACAATTACAAGGCAGCGAATCGTGCCGGCGCTAAAGAGAAGTGAAACACTGGAAGGATCTCACTCCATTGTGACACAGACCCACGACGCGGAGACACCCTCCTGTCAGACGCTGGCCTGTCACGGAGCCCTCCGATGTTGACAACAGATGGGGTCCCAGCTGCCTGACAGCACTCTGCCCCTTTGGTGCATTCCGGAAGCGGTGGCTGTCTGGGGACTAGTGCGTGCGTGCGTGCTCCGGCCTTTAAACCTTTTCCTCGCTGTCTCAGCGTATGAGGAAGTAAATACTCTGCACTCAGAAAACAAGGTTAGCATGCTACCCGGTCCTGTCGTGGTGGTGTTGAGCGTGTCGATCTCATCCGTCATTATTTTGAATACAGACAGAATTTAGCTTATTGCTGTGTTTATTCCTGCCACAGCATTCCAGACCCTTCTGCCTTTGGAAAGCCAATGGTTTTGGCTCGCTCCACCAGTGTGTGTGTGTGGGTGTGTGGGTGTGTGTTTGAGGTCTTTGCCGCGCTGTTTTCTTTTTATAGATCCACCCTCCCTGTCCTGGGCAGCGGACCCACCCTGGAGTGTGTGTGTGTGTGTGTGTGTGTGTGTGTGTGTGTGTGTGTGTGTGTGTGTGTGTGTGTGTGTGTGTGTGTGTGTGTGTGTGTGTGTGTGTGTGACCAAGTCAGAACACCGTATTACGGATCAGGTTCTTGGCAGTGGATGCAGTGAGTATCTTTCCGCTGAAGCCGAATAATGCTGAGGCAGCAGCTAGCAGCAGTTTTAGGCTTCTCCACCCAGAGTCCTGCTCCCGAGACAGGAGCTCAACCCGTTGACACACACACACACACACACACACACACACAGGAACACACGCACACATTCTTTCCTTCACACACAGACTGGCTGAGGGGGAACAAGACGAAATGATTTAAAGATCGAAAGAAAGACAATATTAAACCAGGAAGAAACAACTGGAATGCTACGCCGCATGGTAAACCGCTGTAGGGATCCGCCATGCATTGAAGTCCCCCAAAGGGTCCGCACTACACAGCCTCCCTCACGCTCCTCACGAAGGAGGACGTCCTCTCAGACTGCTCAGCTCATAGCAGCAGTGACGTAAAGTCAGTGTTGGAGCGTCTCATTGGCCCCGTGTGGTCAGGGGAGCACCGCAATGCTCCTGCAGAGGTACACTGGGTCGCTGTAGCCCCGTCTGGTGCAGAGGGAGGCGGACACAGTGTTTCAGCCGGACGGGAGCGGGGACGCGTCGTCTCCGCGGCGCTGTGCAGCTGACACCACTCCTGTCCGGATGGCCGTGGAGTGGCAGGGGTGTGCGTGTGTGTGTGTCTGTGTGTCTGTGAGACGGGCAGCGTCACCCGAGGAACGCTGACGGCTCAGCCTGGAGGGGAGAAGGAGAGAGGGAAAGCCAGAGGGAGAGAGAAACAGAGGAGAAATGATGGGATTGGGATGGAAAATAGACACAAAGAGGAGGGAAATTAGAGACAGGGACGAGTGCATGGGGGGGGGGGGCATTAGGGACAGATGGAAGGAAATGGAGGGCAGCGGATGTCATGCTGTCCCTCACACACACACACAGAGTGGGTGACCTACTACAGTTTGTGTCGCGACGGATGTGTTTGCGCACGCCACAAGGCTGACCTTAGCCTTGGCGAGCTGGCCATCAGTCCTGTTTACGCTGCGGCACTGACCTTCAGCAATACCTGTTACCAAACCGGTCTAAACGAGTCCCCTTCAAACCAGGACCGACCTTGGCTACTGGACTGGCTTTTAGAGGAGTCCTGTTCACGCTGCAGTGGGCCTGACCTCGAGTCACTGCGGCTCAGCCCGGCTCAGGTGGCACAGGTGGACCCTGTGACCCTGTGACCCTTTGACCCTGTGGGCATGTGGCCGCTGGCTGGTGGCCACACCTGCGCCCCGATTAGCCGTGGTACCGGAGGAGAGCAGCTGCCAGCGGGCCGTAATGTGATTGGATGTCCTCTAATACCCGGGCGGGCTCTGAGAGAGTGCTCTGATCAGGTTTGCGGCTCCATCTCTCTGACCGCCGCCCCCCCCCCCCCCCCCGCCCGGAGCAGGAGATAAGAGAAGGAGACACTAGGAGAGAAGAGAGAGAAGCGTTAGAGAGGGGAGGTGTTGGTGCAAGTGCACGCATGTGTATATGTTCATGTTTGTGTTATGTAAGCAAGCCATGCGTGTGTGTGTGTGTGTGTGTGTGTGTGTGTGCACATGACAAGTTGTTTCTCTGTTTGATCACACACCCCTCCCGCGTTCCACGTAAAAGGACCAGAAATCAGGGTTTCTTCAACCCACCTGAAGAGTCTTGCTTCTGGGTAGAAGTGTTCCCGCAGTTCACAGTAATCTTTATGGACCCGGTGCAAACCAGCTGTTCAAAGGGAACCACACACCTCCTGGTGTTCTACCTGTTCAAAGGGGGACCACGCTCTCCTGGACCGGCACACCTGTTCCAAGAAAACACTGTGCTTTAGGTTTTTATGACGTCCCCACTCGGTCGAGATCATAGGCCAATGTTCCAGCCCATGTTTCCCTGTAAATGTCAGTGGAACTCTGCACCATAAACAATGGCCCTCGAGTGTTAAGTATTGCCTCAGCAGAAAGTGCCATTCAATATGCGAACATGTAAGGATAACACGTATCACAAAACATAAAAACTGAATAACTAGGTTGATGCTGTAAACATTGGGAATTCAAAAGGGTTCCACCATTCTGAGGCTTGGCTAGTGGTTAGAACAGCAACTGAGCATAACAAGGAAGGCTTGATTCGGAACTCAGACTCCATTAACATTTTTAAATCCCGCCTCAAAACCCACTTGTTTTCCTTAGCCTACCCCTAGTTTGTTATCTTTGACTTTATATTTTTATTTTATGTATTCTAAGTATGTATGTTTGTGTGTGTATATATATATATATATGTGTGTGTGTGTGTGTGTATATATATTTGATGTTCCCTGCCTCAATACCTTTTGTCTGTCTTATGTTTATTGAACTTCAAATGTTATATTGTGCCATTTTGTTTGTACTGTATATATTTGTATATATTGTTTGATATTCTATGCCATGCACGGGGACCTTGGGTGTCTGGAAAGGTGCCTATAAATTAAATGTATTATTATTATTATTATTATTATTAAGGCCCACTGGTGTCCAGCATTGTACCATCCAATCAAGTTACGTGTCTGTTAAAATGTCAGTATGGTGTACCTTACAGTACTGTAGGTACCGTGACCACGATGAGAGAACGTAATGGAGAAGAAAGGAATGTCAGACGGGATCATTTGAGAGGAAAAGAAGGGGAACAGTATTGTCAAAAAAAAGCGGGGGAGGCAAAGAAAGAGAGCAGGCTCAGGAAGGAGAAGAGAGCAAGAGGAAAGGCATTAATGAGAAGAGGAGATGAGAAGTGCGGTTGCTCTCAGGGTTTCCAAGAGTTAAACAGGGGCCTGTTGTACCCATAGAGAGAGAGAGAGAGAGAGAGAGAGAGAGAGAGAGAGAGAGAGAGAGAGAGAGAGAGAGAGAGAGAGAGAGAGAGAGATAGGGGTGGAGGAAGAGACAGAGCGAAGGATGGAGGCAAAGCAAAAAGACACATGCGGGGTATTAGAGGATGAGAGAGAGGGCACAAAGACATGCAGAGGAAGGGAGAGAGTGATGATGGAGGTCAAGGAAAGGTTTGATGGAAAGGACAGAGGCACGAGGGGGAAGGAGAGGAAGAAGTGTCTGTTTTTGCGTTTTTTGACCCGTTTACCTGGGCTGACCCGTCAACACGCTCCACATAGAGGTAGAACAAATGGAACAGACACACCGGTACGTGCTCTCTGTCCTTGATGGTATTTTAAGGTGTCATGTTCCACGAAACTAACACTGGAAAGAAAGCCTGAAGCTAATCAAACCAAAGCCACATAAACAGTGACCGTAGTCGTTCAAAGTGTTGGTCGAGGTGGCAAAGCGCCAGGCGTCAAGGGTGCTAACACGGTGCCACACAGTTCTGGGGTGTTCATATCTGTTCTACAGTAGAAACTTCTACTCATTCTATCTCTGTGATGGCTTTGTCCCGGCCCGGTGGTGCCACCTCTCACGCTAGTCCTCCATCTTGGTGGCACTGAGGTGAGTCAGCAGCAGGGTGACAAGGTGTTAAAGTCAGGAGTCATCGCAAAATAGTCAATGGAATGGGAAACTCTCTGCCCACACTCTATTTCTTCACCCTACAAAGGCTATTTTAAAACCTTTCAGGTTTGTTTTCGTGGGTGTTTGGCTGCAGAACACCACCACAGCGTTTCCCAGTGATGTGGTCAAGAACAACATCAAAAAGAACGTAGCTTCCTGTGTTGGATGGCTAGCTTGGCTGTCTTTAAAATGGGTAAACAGGAAGGCACACATTGCCAATGGCATATGCCTACCTTACTATAGGCATGTCTGTTCATACAAATTCTGTGTTACAGCCACCAGCTCTATCCCCAGCTCTATCCCCGTGTGCCCCTGTATCTGTATATATGGTTTACATATACCATATTAGCATGTGGATTTGAAAAGGATGTACACCTTAATTCAAAATAAAAACCCTCCACAAATGTATGTGTGCCTTCATTCTCCATGTGGTTTGTAGGAATGTTTGGAGGTGATTTGCTGGCTCGAGAGCGTGTACACATAGGCCCCAGACACAGGGGCAGTGTTCGTGTGTGTGTGTGTGTGTGTGTGTGTGTGTGTGTGTGTGTGTGTGTGTGTGTGTGTGTGTGTGTGTGTGTGTGTGTGTGTGTGTGTGTGTGTGTTTACAGCTGTGTGTGTGTGTGTGTGTGTGTGTGTGTGTGTGTGTGTGTGTGTGTAAGTGGATGTATTTAAACAGTGGTATTTGGCTTGGCTCTGCTTAGTGTTGGAGCTGTCCGTGTGATGGATTCTCTCCTGCCAGTCTTTGCTTCACTGCTGCTCAAACCGACACACACTGTCTCTCTCTCCCTCTCTCTGTCCCCCATCTGTCTATCCCTCTCTTTCTCTCCATCTATTTATCTTTCTCTGTCTCTCTCTCTCTCCGTCTCTAACACAGCACCCTTCTGTTACTACCAAACCTTGTTATTTGTACTCAGTAGTAGTAGACTAGTAGAATGACTGGGGTAAACAACACCTCCATGCTCGGCGATAGCTAGCCTGCAGATGGGTAAACTTGTTATTCTGCATGGCACTGTTCAAGATTTTACATGGAATTGTCCACGAGGTAAAGGGATGGGCAGCTACTGTGGTCCAGATAGGCACACCACTGATTACCAAAGCCGGTGTCCTCTTTCGTACGTGGGACAACCTCCTCATTTGCTTCCTGGGAGGAGGCTAGGGAAACCTTGTCCTCTGGTTCTGCTTCAGTATGAACAGAGGCTGCCACCGTTGGCAGCAGTACAGGGATACATGCCCATTCCTCTACCTAGTGGCAAGAGATGTGCTGTTCATCCCAGCTTCTAGTGCACCCAGTGGTTACAGTCAGGAGGGGTAGCAGCAGATATCAGTATCATATATTAATACAATGTATGAATGCATTTGTGTGCTTATATTAATTGTGAAAACCTGAACAGAACAATATGAGATTTAGACTTATATAGTGACTTGTGACCCGACCTTGACTTGAACTGGACCTATGGTGACTCAGACTTAGACTGGGAACACTGGGAACAGGGGACTGGACTCGGACTCGAGGGTTAGTGACTCGACTACAGCGCTGACTAATACTACTATGCAGCATCTTACGTATGATTCAACATGTTTCACATTAACACAGTCCTTTTGTATATATTTTTTTCATTTAAATGCCATTTTATTGAATTACGACTTTTGGAACGTTAAAACACAATGTACGGCCAGAGTTCAGAGGATGGGACCGAAGTGGTCTTTCATCATGGACCTTAAAGCACCCCCTACCACATGAAGACTCCAATGTCCTTTGTATTACTATGACGTCTGGTATGCCACTATCTAGGGAGTGTGTGTGTGTGTGTGTGTGTGTGTGTGTGTGTGTGTGTGTGTGTGTGTGTGTGTGTGTGTGTGTGTGTGTGTGTGTGTGTTCAAAGCAGTATGTCCTACACTATAAGGATAAGACATTTGAAACGTTGATTGGAAGGATGGCCTCCTCGATAAGATGGGACTAGACCCAAATTAGATTGGTTCATCACGTGAAGCACGAGGCGTGCCCGGGTCCTGCTGGGATCTAGATGATGCCTGGGACATGGTTTGTGAAAACAAGTGTGTTTGTGTGTGTGCATGTGTGTGTTAATGTCAACACCGCGTGTTTGTATCTCCTTGCATCCATCAGATATGACTGTGTTCTCAAATGTTTCCCTGTGTGTCTAAGGTCCCATTCCCTTAGCGGTACGTATGTGTGTCAACACCGACCAGGAGGCGTGGCCGCGGGCTTGTTGTTAGATAGTCGCTAAGCAACCCTCTATTGAAGCAGGCCAAACAGCCTGAGCAGTCAGCCGTCTTGCCTGTCTCTTTGCCGCATGGCCGTCCCTGGCGACGGCAGAGACCAACATTGGTGTCACCGTTTCCTAGGCTTGGCCCTGATTTGAATAGTATCACCCAGGCACACACAGGAGAGAGAAAGAGAGATATGAGGAGAAAGGAGGAGAGAGAGACAGACACAGAGACTGAGGAAGAGATGGAAGGAAGGAAAGAGAGAGATAAAACAACAGAAAGTAGGAGACAGAAAAAAGAGAATAATATGTATATATATATTTTCTAACAGGAAGAAAGAGAGACGAGAGAGAGTTAGAGAAACGTTAAGACTGTAAGAGAGGAACTAATAGAAGCTGAGACAAACGTGATTTTGTTTACTGAAATCACACTTGATTCCAAGGTGTACACAGAAGGGGAATCTCAACAGAAGGAGAGAGAGAGAGAGAGAGAGAGAGAGAGAGAGAGAGAGAGAGAGAGAGAGAGAGAGAGAGAGAGAGAGAGAGAGAGAGAGAGAGAGAGAGAGAGAGCGAGAGAGAGAGAGAGAGAGAGATGTGATGGACAGGGTGGGGAACGACTGAACACCTCAGCAATCATTAAGCGTCTCTCCCAATAAATTAACCATGAGGCCAGTTTACATTACAGGAGTATGATGTCATTGTTTTGTTTTGGGGGAACTCTCAGAGGGGCAGTTGGATCAGAAGTTAACAAGGCAACAAGGATTACCTTAAGAAGAAATACACAGTGTGTGTGTGTGTGTGTGTGTGTGTGTGTGTGTGTGTGTGTGTGTGTGTGTGTGTGTGCCCAATCTGCCCATGCATAGATGTATATTTCTGAGAAAAAGTGTCACAGATGGGATGACATGGTGTGTGTGTGTGTGTGTGTGTGTGTGTGTGTGTGTGTGTGTGTGTGTGTGTGTGTGTGTGTGTGTGTGTGTGTGTGTGTGTGTGTGTGTGTGTGTGTGTGTGTGTGTGACAGAGTTGTGTCGTGTATTCGGACACTGATCCTGGATGCCTGTGTGTCTTTCTGAGTAGTAATACCTGACACCTCACTGTTCACAAACGCGTTGAGGATTGCACAGCGGGAGCGTCAGATCGTCTCCCACGCGTAGTCACGCACACGCAAAGCACATGCACACACAAGCGGGCCAACAAAGGAAAATACTACAAAACTCCACTGCAATACCCCAGCACCAGATACGGAGCAAAACATATGGAGCAAACTGGGCCATAGGCACAGATTACAAAACGTACCAACAAACGCACACGCTCTCCAAAACAGACACACACACACACTCTCCAAAACAGACACACGCACACGCTCTCCAAAACAGACACACGCACACGCTCTCCAAAACAGACACACGCACACGCTCTCCAAAACAGACACACGCACACGCTCTCCAAAACAGACACACACACACACGCTCTCCAAAACAGACACACACACACGCTCTCCAAAACAGACACACACACACGCTCTCCAAAACAGACACACACACACACGCTCTCCAAAACAGCTCTCCAAAACAGACACACACACACACGTTCTCCAAAACAGACACACACACACGCTCTCCAAAACAGACACACACACACGCTCTCCAAAACAGACACACACACACGCTCTCCAAAACAGACACACGCACACGCTCTCCAAAACAGACACACACACACGCACACGGCGTCACCGCGTCGCGGATTCTCCCAGTCTCAGTTATCGCTACGCTATACATATACATATACATATATATAGATATATATAGGCAGCTATACGTCAGCTCAAGTCTGGCTCTCTGCGTCTCTCCCAGCAGGCAGAGGGCCCCGCCACGACCGGCTGTTGGCACACAGGGGCTCTCTGTCTGCCAGGGACTCCGGGGAGCTGAGCCGGGGACGGGAGGGAGGGGGGGGGGGGGGGGTGCCGGGGTCAGATGGGGACACGGAAGCAAAGGGGACGGCTTCCGGCCAGCTCCGAAACGTCGGCCACATGGCTCAGAAAACCAGGAAGCGGCGAGGTGGTTTTACTTCGTTCGAGGGCTGGTGTTTGTCCCTGTGCCGGCTCAGAATTGAATGTACATCCGTGTAACTGTTTAAACTACAATATCAGCTCCTTGCCCTTTATCTTGACGGGTTACCTTGCAAGCGTTTGATCTGTTTTCCCTGTTTTGGTACCTTTGTTTTTTGTTAGTGTAGTAAACCTACAATTCACATTCAATGCTCTCCCCCTGAGGAACATGTTGCTGACACACTGATACCAGCGGGAGGTCCACAACATCCGCTCCGCATGGATAGGATCCGCTCCACATGGATAGGATCCGCTACAGGTTATCACACTCCGCTTCTGGTTCAGCAGATCCGTTCCACATGCCAAGGCATTCCACATTCCATAACCATTCAGGGTTTGTCCGTTCCTCTGAATCTCTTTCTCTGTTTTCTTCTTTCTCCTCTTTTCTCTGTCTTCCTTGAAGCACACATCACTGCACCGTGGCTCAAAGCCTCCTTATGCTCCACGTCCACATGAGGAATGCCAAGCATGCACACACACAATCAGGCCCCACAAACATTACCTCAGGGGTGTGACTGATCTGGTGGCCTAGTGGATAAACAGCAGTGTTGTGGTGGTGTGGGGAGGGCTGCTCACTGACAGAGAAGAATAGCTGGTCTGACAGGAGAATGCATGAGAAACTGTGGGGCATGTTATTCACAGAAACAGATTTATTTCACTTTCACTGTCACCTTTAAGTATAATATACATATTTTATGGCTCATGTCAAACATGAACTATATATTTCCATATGTTTGTGTAGATGTATTATGTAGTTTATTATTATGTTTGGCATGAGCTATACATTTTCGTTTTACATGAAAAAGGGCCACACAGCGGCAATCAAACAGCAAACAATATTGATATTGTTCATTTCTGGTCTAACCTTTGTTAGGACACACGACATCGAAAAGGCAATCAATATTTACCAACAGAGTGGACTGACCCAATTAGCTGTTCTCGCTAAAACGCACGTCGAGTCGAGTGGTTGCCTCTGCACGCTGCATATAATCTCACTGGAGGCCAGCCACACTATAGAGTCGAGTGACAGACCAACAGAGCACACAAGTTATGTCATCCTTAGCGATATGACGTGGTTTCATTTGGTTGTTTTTTTTTGCATGTTGGTGATAATTACAGAAAAGCCTATCTTTAATATTCACTTGGACGTGAAGCGATAGTTTATTGTGCGATAAAACGACAAGTGTTTTAAAACTCAAGTTTGCCCAGTTCAGTAGAAGACACCATCATATAGCTTTGGAGGTATACTTTTGTCTGTAATTTGCATGCAATGAGGTCTATCTGCAGGTTCTGGTCCAATTAACCTAGTTGTGTGATGGTGTTGATCATCTTGAATAATTTACAAACCAGCAGTTTTCTTTGTTTCATGTAATGATATGTGATGGAAAAACACGTTTGGATGACTGGAATAGGAAAGAGGTGATAAAACCCATTGGGATAGCGGTAGCTACAAATAGCCCGGAACGTATCAAAACAAAACACAACCAGATTATGTGCGTAAATTGAAAAACACTTTATGTGTGTGTCTTGGCCTTTGAGATTACGGGCGTGTGTGTGCGTGTGCGTGTGCGTGTGCGTATGTGAAGAGAGACATCGGGTTAAAGACAAGACAAGACTGTGTCAATGTGTCAGCGCTGACTCACGCTGGCTTTTACCCCAAATAACCCTGAACTCATCATGCAGCGCATACAATGGTATTTTCCCAAACGATTTAGATGGTAAAAATTAACGTGATCTTTTATTATTAGTGGTAGTAGTTGTAGTAGTAGTACTAAATAATTAATTAAGTCAAAGAGTAGACGACATGGTAAAACGTTTTTCATGCATGCCAGTAGACGTGTGCGCTTGAACCTTTATGTTTAGAAGTCATGACTGAATTGTTTTCTTCATACAATACTTACAGTGTATATTGTTTTGGCTACAATGTCTTGACTGTCTGGAACAAAGTGCTTTGAATGAAAGCCAGAGCTGTCAAAAGGATGCCAAGGTAACCAGGTAGTGTTGGTTTGGCACCTTCACCCTCTGACAGCTCTGGCACACACAGGACTCGGGGATGCTGGCAAACATGTATGTTTATCAGACAGAGGTGTTACAGGGAAGAGTGAGCGATAGAGAGAGAGATAGGGGGGTGAAACAGAAGGAGAGAAAGACAGAGAGGGTGTTGCACCTCTGTGTGTGTCTGTGTGTGTGTGTGTGTGTGTGTGTGTGTGTGTATGTGGTGATAGGATGAGGGAGGTGGGGTGAGTGATTGAGTTCTTGTGATCGACTGTGTATTAAGTATTGTGACGTGGTGCCTACATTTTCCAAAATGCCTGGTAAAAACCCTGGGGTGTTTCTTTCTCCTTAAATCCTAGACTCCTAAGCAAGGTGTGTGGTTGTTTGCGCTTGTGTGTGTGTGTGGGGGGGGGGGGGGGGGGGGGGCAGTGATGCATGTGTGCATCGATTGGAGCATGTGTGCGTGTCCCTGTCCTGTGCGTGCGTGATTGGCCGCGCTCCTTTCTTCGTGATGTGCGTGTGCCTGCCTGTCTGTCTGACTGTGCGTGATTGTGTGCGTTGCGTACATGTTTGCTTTGAATGTAGCATCTGTGTATGTGTTTGTGTGTGTGCTATGCTGTCTCCTTGAACCCTGGAGGCTCACTGGGGCAGCAGAGGAGAATAGCTGGGAGGGATGTTTCCACCGGAGTTTGTTCAGGGTGTGTCTGCGCTCATCAGTGGGTTCATGGAAAGAGACGAGATTGCGCCAACTTTCCGAGAAATGGAGTTCTCCGAAGGCACAAAAACAGCTAACCATCATTCATCGTCGTCAGAAAAGTTCACCTTCGTCAATCATTCCCTTCTCGCACGACTTCCTCAAACACTTGGCCGAAAGAGCGGCGCCCTTAGCTCTTTGTACTCGCGACGTTTCCCAAAAATGGGGAAAGCCTTGAACTTCGCTGGGCCGGAACATTTGACCCGCCGCCCCTACGCTGACCCCTGTTGTAGGTGATTTTGAGTAAAACCTTTTGGCCGGTGCCTTGGAGAGGATCTTTTGGTGGTAGTCCCTTCCCAGAACAATGTCCCTGAGAAAAACGTGAGGGCTGTTGAGGTCAGGCTTCATGAAAGTAGTCTAGGTTGGGTTAGATCGGCAGACCCGCCGTACTCATTTCATGTGTTTTCACTCACAATATTGAGTCTGGTTAAGCGTACGTGCATGCATTGGCTTTAAACCAAATACATACACACATGAAGACGCTCTCACTCCTTTTCTCTGTCAGACAACCGCAGATACAAACCCACACACACACAATGTTGATCCGCGTTGGTTCTGTGATAGACAGAGATAGATTTACAGAGTATGCATACTTAATCATACATCCTTTTAGTGGGTCATCCTGAAAGGGTCTTTTTTAAAGCCTGCACATGTTAAACGGGGTGTTTCTGCACCTCAGTCATGCAGGACGGGGGGCTTCTGAGTATGGGTGTGTGAGTCTGTCTGTTTGACCTGCCATAGCTTGACCTCATTTGCCTGCAAGTAGACAGTGTTTACCCACGCTAACACACACATACACTCACACATACACATGCAAAGACATAAACATGTTTGTTTTAAGCCAGAGCCAGCGAGTGTTTGAAGTAGTGTGTGTAGGTGTGTTGACTTTGGCCAGGCAAGCAAGGCTATAAACAGTCCGCAAAGTATTCAACAGCGAGGCAGGGTCAGGGAGAGGAAGCAAATTTACAGCGTGTTTATCCAAAACACAGATAAACACGCGCTCTCCACCCTCCCTCGCGCTCTCTCTCTCTCTCTCTCTCTCTCTCTCTCTCTCTCTCTCTCTCTCTCTCTCTCTCTCTCTCTCTCTCTCTCTCTCTCTCTCTCTCTCTCTTTCTCTCTCTCTCTCTTTCATGCATACATACTCACACACATTCCAGGCCTGCCCATCTCTCTGACCTCTGTTCGTGATGCTGCTTTTTCCCTGCCTGACAAAGAGTCTGTCTGGACAGTGTTTTTATTTTTTCATTTGTTGGTGTGAACTGACTCAGGAGGGGAGAACGACGATCGTCAAAGTCTTTGAGACAAATGCATTTGTGTAGGTGTGCGTGCATATGTGTGTACGTGTGTATGTACACTCACACAGCGCATGCATACACACACACAGCACAGCTGCACAGGAGTGAGATTGTTGCTTCGTGCTGCAGGTGTGTGTGTGTGTGTGTGTGTGTGTGTGTGTGTGTGTGTGTGTGTGTGTGTGTGTGTGTGTGTGTGTGTGTGTGTGTGTGTGTGTGTGTGTGTACATACCACTGAGCTATTTCCTTACGAGAGAGTAAATTAGGCAAATTGGGAGGCTTTGCAGAATGACGATCCCCCCTGATGGAAGGCCCTGAATCAGTGCAGCACACTCATACTGCCAACACTCCGCACACACACTGCGCCACAGGCAAAAGTTCATCACCATAGAAACGCGTCTGCTCTTCAAACCCACGTACGCTGTGTTGCTGTCTGCTTCGTCGCTGTCTGAGTGAGGCTACGAGTGTTAGTGTGTGTGTGTGTGTGCGTGTGTGTGTGAGAGAGAGAGAGAGAGAGAGAGAGAGAGAGAGAGAGAGAGAGAGAGAGAGAGAGAGAGAGAAAGAGAGAGAGAGAAAGAAAGAGTGCCTGTGTTTATCTAGAGATCCAGCACCACCTGAGTGAAACACAAATGGCCAGACAGAGATATGTTAGAGGGATCAGGGACACTGCGCTCATCAGACACAATTATGACTGGAGGGTGTCTGAATAAGATATATAGACAAAGAAAAAACAAAACTGTCTATTGACAATGGATGAGGTTCAAAGAACAATGTGTCTTTGAATTATTGTAGGCTGCTTGTGCAATGTGCATGTGCATTGAGAGTTTGTGTACTGCAAACCTGTGTGGGTGTGTGTGTATTTGCATTGGGTAGTATGTCTGTACCTGTACCTGTCTCTGTGGGTGTGTTTCTGTAAGTGTGTATAGTAACTGGTTCTGTGTCTCTGTGTGTCTCTGCAAGTGTGTGTAACTAGTGGTGTGTGTTTGTGTGTCTCTTTAAGGGTGTGTAACTGGTGGTGTGTCTCTCTGTGTCTCTGTAAGTGTGTGTAACGTTGTGTGTGTGTGTGTGTGTGTGTGTGTGTGTGTGTGTGTGTGTGTGTGTGTGTGTGTGTGTGTGTGAATGTGTGTTTCCCTGTAAGTGTGTGTAACCGTGTGTGTGTGTGTGTGTGTGTGTGTGTGTGTTTCCCTGTAAGTGTGTGTGCTCCACTTGCCTTCCTTCTCCTATAGGTTTCCAGGACTCGTTGTAGGTCTATGGTTGTTTACATAGATGTCCCAGTCCAAAAGCCTGTAGAATCAGTCTGTCTTTATCTCTGACTCTAACTCTTTCCCTCACTCTGTCCTCTCTGTCTGTCTCACTCTGACCTCTCTGTCTGTCTCACTCTGACCTCTCTGTCTGTCTCACTCTCTGTCTGTCTCACTCTGACCTCTCTGTCTGTCTCACTCTGACCTCTCTGTCTGTCTCACTCTGACCTCTCTGTCTGTCTCACTCTGTCCTCTCTGTCTGCCTCACTCTGTCTTCTCTGTCTGTCTCACTCTGACCTCTCTGTCTGTCTCACTCTGTCTTCTCTGTCTGTCTCACTCTGACCTCTCTGTCTGCCTCACTCTGTCATCTCTGTCTGTCTCACTCTGACCTCTCTGTCTGTCTCACTCTGTCCTCTCTGTCTGCCTCACTCTGTCTCTCTCTGTCTGTCTCACTCTGACCTCTCTGTCTGTCTCACTCTGTCTTCTCTGTCTGTCTCACACCTCTCTGTCTGTCTCACTCTGTCTCTGTCTGTCTCACTCTGACCTCTCTGTCTGTCTCACTCTGTCTTCTCTGTCTGTCTCACTCTGACCTCTCTGTCTGTCTCACTCTGTCTTCTCTGTCTGTCTCACTCTGACCTCTCTGTCTGTCTCACTCTGTCTTCTCTGTCTGTCTCACTCTGTCTTCTCTGTCTGTCTCACTCTGTCCTCTCTGTCTGCCTCACTCTGACCTCTCTGTCTGTCTCACTCTGTCCTCTCTGTCTGTCTCACTCTGTCCTCTCTGTCTCCCTCACTCTGACCTCTCTGTCTGTCTCACTCTGACCTCACTGTCTGTCTCACTCTGTCCTCACTGTCTGCCTCACTCTGTCTTCTCTGTCTGTCTCACTCTGACCTCTCTGTCTGTCTCACTCTGACCTCTCTGTCTGTCTCACTCTGTCTTCTCTGTCTGTCTCACTCTGTCCTCACTGTCTGTCTCACTCTGACCTCTCTGTCTGTCTCACTCTGTCTTCTCTGTCTGTCTCACTCTGTCCTCTCTGTCTCCCTCACTCTGACCTCACTGTCTGCCTCACTCTGTCCTCTCTGTCTGCCTCACTCTGTCCTCTCTGTCTCCCTCACTCTGTCCTCTCTGTCTGCCTCACTCTGTCTTCTCTGTCTGTCTCACTCTGTCTCGCCCACTCTTTTTTTATATTGTTGTCTCTCTCCCTTTTCTCAAACTGTTAGTTCTTTTTTTTTTTTTAAGTCCAATGCATTGTCCCCCACCGCGTTCTCTGCAGTGTCGGGAGCATCTGTTGTAGTGTTTTCAATTATCCTTTTATTAAATATTGATTTTTAGCCAGCTTTTTCTGGGTGCTCACACCCTCTCCGACACCCCTGTGCGGCGTCTATTAAAGTTTTGGAAGGAAACTCGACGTGGTCCCTTTGTAACCGTGGTAGACCGTGACAAAAGTCTGTTTTGTGGCAGAGTGGGCAGAAGGCTACGGTGGAGCGGCACGCACCCTGGCTCCGAGCGTCGGCCCGCTTCTGGGAATCTCTCTCGCCCTAATCCACTTGTGATGCAGCGGGATCAAGGGAACAACAGAACTCTTAATCCAGACTCGACAAGGGTAAGTATTCCGGGGAAGGATTTGAGGGTGTGGCTGTGCCCGGCTGCGGAGACTTCCTGGTCTTGCCATCCATTGACTTGACCTTTGGGCTCGTCCCTAATCCACTGTTTGGATTTACGAGCGGCTGAGTCTGTCCGTCATCGTGGCAGGGACTTGGAAACAACTACAGTGGGTTAGTCTGATACTCCTCTCAGGAGGTCGATTGTTTTCTTTGACCCGGTCTATGGAAATGGTTTATCGGGCTAATCTCTCACTCTTTCTGTCTCTCCTCCTCGCTCCTACAGACAGACACGCTCTGTTTCTTTCTCTGCCCGCCTGCCTGTGTGTGTGTGTCTTTATTTCTGTACACACACACACACACACACACACACACACACTCCCCTTTGTGTCTGTGTCTCTGCTCCCGTCTGAAAAACTGTGTGTGTGTGTGTGTGTGTGTGTGTGTGTGTGTGTGTGTGTGTGTGTGTGTGTGTGTGTGTGTGTGTGTGTGTGTGTGTGTGTGTGTTTTCCGGCTTCCCCTCCTGGAGAGTGGTGGTGAATCAGTGATCAGGGAGTAGGGGGGAATAGGTAACCAGGACCTCCGGCAGAGCACACCCGCTCCTGTTCCCTGCACCCCCACCACCCCCTCCTGGCAGACGACCTTCTGAACTGCAGCCACACTACATTCTCACTCCTGTAGACTCCGCCTCGCCACGCACTTTGCCCATTTACTACTCATTACCAGCTGACACACCTTGTACGTCGATGTGCTGCAGAGCAACGACGCCAACGTTTTCCTCCCGTCGAAGTGAATGGGAAAGTGTGTCCAAACATTTGCCTGGTACTGTATATATTCCTTTTTGAGTGTGTTTCTCCTTTGTATGAATGCAGAGATATGTTACAGATACTTCTGTGTCTCAGTGTGACTCACGCGAGGAGCAGCCCCAGTCATAACAGCAGAAGGGTGAGGCCCCTCCCCTGGTCTGTAATAACACACTTAGAGTGGCCGCATTCTGCATTCCTCTCTGCCACACACACACACACACACACACCAGCAAAACAATAACAAAGGGCCAAAAGCCTGTCAATGTCACCTTCCTAACTCCCTTTCTTTCTTCCCTCCTTCCTCCCTTCCTTCCTTTCCTCCCTCTGTTCCTTCCTTCTACTTCATACTGTGTTCTGTTCTTTGTCCCTTGCTCCTTTCTTCATTCACATTTTCATATTTTTGTTTTCATGCCTGAATTACGTTCCTTCCGTCCTTCCTTCCTTCCTTCCTTCCTTCCTTCCTTCCTTCCTTCCTTTGCCTGAATTGACCTTGTCAAAACCTGAGCCAGCTTATCTGTTCTCTAATCACGCTGTCAGCTACTGTGCGTGTGACAGACGAAGTGACCGGCTGGCTGCGTACGTGCCCATGTGTGCGTGTGGTTATGGTGTCTGTTACAATAGACTGATATTCAAGGTGTTCCGAGTAACAGCACTCTCTCCCTCTCTCCTCTCTCTCCCCCCTCTCCGTTTCGCTCATTCCCCCCCCCCCCTTTATTATTCCTCGGCAGCGGTATCCGGTCGGACCGTCCCCCGGACGTCCCACAGGAACCACAGATTAAGAGCTGGGCTAAGCCTTTCCCCCCTCTGGGGAACACTTTAGCGGCCCCTTCCCCGTCCAGCCACGGCAGAGCCTACAGTAGCACACTTGTTCCCACGGTGACCTCCACCGGGGCCTGTCTATACCCACAGAGGAGGACGATTTAGAGTGACCTCCACCGGGGCCTGTCTATACCCACAGAGGAGGACGATTTAGAGTGACCTCCACCAGGGCCTGTCTATACCCACAGAGGAGGACGAATTAGAGTGAGGTCCACCGGGGCCTGTCTATACCCACAGAGGAGGACGATTTAGAGTGAGGTCCACCGGGGCCTGTCTATACCCACAGAGGAGGACGATTTAGAGTGACCTCCACCGGGGCCTGTCTATACCCACAGAGGAGGACGATTTAGAGTGAGGTCCACCGGGGCCTGTCTATACCCACAGAGGAGGACGATTTAGAGTGAGGTCCAGTGCTGCTGGAGGAGAGGGCCACGCTCGGCAGCTGGCCAATGTAACGTCTGTAAGTCAGACCCAAGGAAAGATTTCCGACTCTGGTCGGGTCTTTTCTTCTAGTATTCTCTTATATTTTGTTATTTTTATTTGATATATTGTTCTATGATATATTAGAGAATATTTGCACTTTTCAAACCTCGCCGTCTTTTCCCCTGAGGTGAAGGACTGCAGCTTTGGGTTTATTGTTTGAGCGTGGGCTTCAGCCGAGCTAGCTGAAGGACGAGCCGGCTCTACATCCGCCTCCTTAGGGGCTCAGCAAAGGCTTTGAAAGGACTGAGTCTCAGCTAACAATAGGCCTCCTCCTGTCCTCCGTAACTCCCTTTCTCTTTCCCTTTCTCTTTGTCGCCCCCCCCCCCTTTCCGCCTCTCTCTTTCCCTCTAACACGTTTTTGTTCTCGTTCCCTCCTTCGCTGCATCGCCCCGCGTTAGGTTAAATCTCTTCTGCTGCTTGTCTCCCTTTCTCATGGCTGCCTTCTTTCTCTCGTTCTTTTTTCTGTCGTTTGAAAAGGAGGGGTGTGTTCTGACGGAGGCGACTGACCCACTTTGCAGCTCTGACCCAGTTCTGGCCGTGAGCATCTCCTCCTGATACTGAGAGTGAGATGAACGCTTTGAAGTGAGAGGACGAGAGCGTGAAAAGAGGGAAGAGAGAGGTGGGATGGGGGGGGGGGGGGGGGGGGGGTTATGTGTAGCATGAATTTGATGTGGCAGGCAATTTAAATCCATCACATTTCCTTTGAAGGCTTATCTTATCTTTTATCATATCTGCTCTGAACCCAAATCCAAAATATAGTTTTTGAAAAGTGCTCATCTTAGATTATGGCGTAATGGATATTGTAAAACCGTAGCCTGTGTGTTTTGAAAATGGCATTTTTAAAATGTGTAACCTTACATTGTTTGTCATGTCGCTATAAAAAAACTTTGTCATCCACAGAAAATAAACTCTTCAGTTTCTTCTTTGTTGAATGAAAACGAGTCACATCTCACCTTATCACGTCAACACGGATTGGGGCAACAACGATCACTATCCAAAGTCAAATGGAATATCTGGTTCCCATATCTGGTTCCCCCCCACCGGCTTCCGCCTCATGCCCCTCTTTGAGCGGGGCTCCCTTCCGTTCAGTCCAGTATGTTGTCTAAGGTGGAAATGACATCGCTCTCCTCAATGTTAGGAAAGAGAGCGCGGGGGGCATAGTTTTAAAACAACGGATTAATAATGTTCAGTGAATTAACGCATGCATGAAAAAGTTTACATGCAAACTAGCAAGCGATGAAACAGATGACTGAACAAGCAAACAAGCAAGGGGATGAATGCATGAATGGACGGACGAACAAATAAATAAAGGAAACGAAACGAAACAGTGATGTCATACGTTTGTTTTCCAGTTTCTTGCGCTAAGAAAGCCATCCTAGCAGATGGTGCTGCATTGCATGGTCAACTCAACACATCGAAACACTCCCTACCATACCACCGCACCGTACCACGTTCACACACTCCCTACCATACCACCGCACCGTACCACGTTCACACACTCCCTACCATACCATACGCACCGTACCACGTTCACACACTCCCTACCATACCACCGCACCGTACCACGTTCACACACTCCCTACCATACCACCGCACTGTACCACGTTCACACACTCCCTACCATACGCACCGTACCACGTTCACACACTCCCTACCATACCACCGCACTGTCCCACGTTCACACACTCCCTACCATACCACCGCACTGTACCACGTTCACACACTCACTACCACGGGACACCACATTCAAACAGTCAACGACGCGATTCCTTTCTGAACAGACGTGGTCTGTTCAAAACCAGCACAAAAAGAAAAGGTTACGCGACGTTCAGTTCTGTTCACGTTGGCTCCATCCAGCTTGGTTCGGTCCAGTTCATCTCAGGTTGAGCCAGGTATTGTTGGCACTGCAGTCTGACAGCTCTGAGCCTGAGAGCTCTGTGTTAGCACAAGGACAAGGACACGCCACTCAGAACGAGCAGAAGGGGCATGCATATTCTAACGCGCGGTGCCCCTTTTTTGGAGCATAAAACGGAACCTACCGGACACCAGAGTTCTTGTTGCCATGGAGTGAGGCGACTTTCTACCCATGACTCAGCACGATGCCAGGACACACTGTCTCAGAGAGACGAGGAAACGCCCCGCGGAAGTCCTAGTTCCATCTCGGCCCCATGTCTTATTCATTGGCTTCTGTTGAGGTTGCTGTCTGGGCGGTCCACTGGACGACAGGAGGCGTACTGCCTCTCAGCGCCGGGCATGAAGGAAAATTACAGCAAAAAGGGGGAACTTGGAAAGGGCGCTCCCATCTTACATTGATTTTTCAAACCGCAAGGAAGACTGTGTGTGTGTGCGTGTGTGTGTGTGTGTGTGTGTGTGTGCCTGCACTGTGTGTGCGCCCTGTGTTCACTCGTGTGGATTGGCGTTGTGTGTTTTGCATGTGGGTTGGAGTTCATAGAGGGCTTTATGAATCATTGAGGGCTTTATGGACTCCAAGGAGTGATTAGAGAGGCATTCGGAGCAGCAGCAAAAGAACAGGGAGCGGAAAGAAAAGGCAGAAAGAGGGTGCGGGAAAGGGAGAGCAGGAGAGAGGGCAAGAGAGATAGAACGAGAGATGAGAGACAGAGCTGGCCTTCCATTGGTTTGGGCAGTGGCGTGTTTTGTTTTCTCCTATACCCTTTCACACACACACACACACACACACACACACACACACACACACACACACACACACACACACACACACACACACATTCCTGTCCCTGGCCTGGCAGCTCGCTAACTTAACCTGGGAGCCTTAGTCACTCACGTTTCTGACACGCCCAACCCAGCACCTCTTGTTTTGCCAACAGTGCGGGCCTTGCATGTGTGTGCGTGTGTGTGTGTGTGTGTGTGTGTGTGTGTGTGTGTGTGTGTGTGTGTGTGTGTGTGTGTGTGTGTGTGTGTGTGTGTGTGTGTGATGAAGGGAGTAGGTCTGTGGTAAACAAGGTCTGGGTCACATATTCCCTATGAGGCTCTGGATAGAAATAGACAAGAGGCAGGGACCTCTACTGGGACGACGGCAGCATTCTGGAGGGGTGTGGAAAGGGAGCCATTAGTATACTGTTCATAATAACACCAGGGAGAGGCAGACTCTGTTTGTCTATCTGTGTGTGTGTGTGTGTGTGTGTGTGTGTGTGTGTGTGTGTGTGTGTGTGTGTGTGTGTGTGTGTGTGTGTGTGTGTCCGTCTGTGTTCTAGATAGGTCTGTGCGTGTCTGTGTAGGTGTTGAAGGTAGGTATTGGCATGCTCCTCTTGTCTGGGCCGTGGCGTGTGCATGAGCAGAATGCATTTGCATGGCATCCAGAGGACTCCGTCTCTCTCCCTCTGCCTCGCCCTTCCCTGCGTCTCCCAGGCTCTGTCTCCCTTCCCTGTGTTGCCAAACCTCGCACCCTAGATTCAATGCACACGCCAAGTCCATGGGGAAAACTTCAGTTCCATGAATCCTTTGTTTCAAAACATTATTTTATTAATAAGGTCAAGTCTTAAGTGTCTTACTAACAATAATGCATTTTCTTTTGAAATAAAACATTTCCTGTCCTCCACCTGTGTGTATTTTCAGACTTTTGCGGGGACATCTGACGTGGTTGAGTGCGTACTCAACAACACTTGAGGCATAACAGTAGAACAGAGCGCGTAGAGAAATTGGGTCAACTAACGGAACATTGCAGTCACTCAGCAGACTCTTTTAGACGACGTTTTGAACGCGGGGCGTTCAACTGGAGTGAAAAAGACAAATCAAAAATCAATCACACACATATTGCAGCAGGCAAGTCCTTCGTGGCAGAAACAGTTTATTTTTCTCAAATGAAATGCCAATATATTTTTCTTTCACGCAATGCCTTCCCTAACACGTCTTAATGTACTTTCATAAAAGCGTAGGTTTTGGGGGATGTGCAAACACAGAGACAGCTTTAGGAATCTTGGAACGTTTTAAAGTGAATAGAAATGGGAGCTCTGAGCACGCATGGAGCTTTATGGATCCACGTGCTGATGCATCATGATTGGTCCTAGTCTGACTGAGCTCCCTCCTCGCTCCCACCAGGCCATTGGTGGCTGAGCAGCCCTCACACACCCTCACACACACACACGCACACACACAAGAGATGCAGTTGCTAGGCAACCTCCCTCTTCACTGTTCCCAGTGTAGACCCAGTAATGGTTGCAAAATCAACCCTGCTTTCTCTCTCTTTCACTTTCTTTGTTTCTCTCTCTCTTCCTCCCGTTTCTTTTTTCTTTCTCACGGTCTCCTCTCAGTTCCCCCATCGGCATGTCGTACACCTTTGTTCGCTCTGTCGCCTTCACACAGGGATCAAATAGTGACGAGTCATGGTAGAGATACCCCTAAAAGGATTCCTCTGTGACTGCAAAAAAAAACCCGCATCTGCACAGAATATTCAGCCAGCTGTACAGGTGTGACTCCTGCACCATGCATGACGGGAGCCTTCACATGATGACCCAGTGAGAATCAGTGACCCACCCAGTAGTTGGGAAGGTTAAGCCTGTTTAAGTGCAATGAGGTCCCTTGAGATCAATAACGTACAGTCCAGTGTTATTGGGAGTAAAGCTGCCATTGATGCATGGTGTTACTGAACAGACCAACAGCTGAAGCAACATTGTAGAAATGCCTGGAATTTGAATCAAAGTGTTTTTTGGTTGGTTTCTTCAGTACTGCAGTGCAGGAAAGCAATGATTGTAGGGTGCTGCCAGAATTCCAAATTTATGGGCAGGGCTGAACAATTATTCAATTGAGTAAAAACATGGTCTATGCCTCAGACAAAATGTCCCTGGATTGCTAAATCTGGTCTCCTAGTACAGGGCTGGGTTTCAGTTTCTCCCGCCAAAATCCATTTTAACTTGATTTGTAACATAAATATCCCTCCTATGACATCTGGGAGAATTTTGGATCATGCCTTTTGTTGTTGTTAATAAACTACCTGAGTAACTTTTGTATGCTGAATGTTAGGCTGGTACGTTATACACGGCTCATCAGCTGAAGTCTGAAGCTGCTTTTGTAAGTTTAGAAGAATTTTGGGTGGGTAGCAGGTGTGATTTTGATTATGCCCCCAAAATGGCAACGAGCGCGCACCCCGGTTTGCTACATGGAAACGCACTTTCGACTGCGCGCACGCGTCAACAGCCAGGTGCAGAGGAGTGGGGGTCTCGAGGCATCATAAGCGTATAGCTTACTGCATCACTTAATGGCTCATTGAGTGGATCATATTTATTTTGAATATTATATTATTTTAAATAATCAAGTTCTCAGAAGATGGTAGCAAAACAAAGGATCCGTATGGCAAACGAAAAACACAGCAAAAACATCACGCAGAGAGGCAACGTTGCAAAGACGCTGGTGAGAGACGAAGCTTTTCTTAGCTGAAAGATGTCTCAACATAGGAACATAAGGATACAAGCATCAAGCATGACGTGGATGTTTTGCACGGCGTTATCTTTATAAAGGACACGATCCATTTATTTCGTTAAACAACTAAAAATGAATGGTGATGTTTGATAACTCATAGCCCATCTCTCATTCACTTTCTGGATCAATGTCTTGCATGGTTCTGATGTGCCTAATTTTAACTCGATATGAGCAATTTGTTCCCGATAATGCTGGTCGATGAATCAAGCTATGCTGTGCAAATTAGTTTCCGGATCAATTCTTAATTTTACCTGTCGGTGTTCATCCCATAACGTTCTCTTATAGGCTGTATACAGTAGAAGTCAGTGGCCCGTACCGTAGAAACTGGGCACAGTTGACATGCTGGTTAGTTAATCTGTAACCTGGGTATGGTGCACATAGCCTGTAGACCAAATGATCAACTAAGACAAACAAGACATATGCTTATCTGACAGACAGCATGCGTTTCCAAACAGTGTATAAGATAAGCACATGGGGAAACTCACCAACTGACTAAACATACTGTACATTGGGGTGTGTGTGTGTGTGTGTGTGTGTGTGTGTGTGTGTGTGTGTGTGCGTGCGCGCCACATTAAACTAAGTCAATGGAAAGGAAGGTATTGACGCTTAACCATCATACCAGTCCAAACCACTTTTTATCTTTTATTATTATTTACTTATTTATTTATACACGGGTTAACCAATTGATGCTATCTCTATTTTGCAGCAGTGTCCTGTTTACCAGTCTGTCCTTGATAGAGAAGAAATATTGGGGTTCAAATTCCAGAAATCAAATATATCATGGTTATTGGATAAGGTTCTATTTTCTCATTAAAAGACGCTGGACATTATGTTCACCTATCAAGAGTGGAGTTCAGACTTTTGACCATTGGTGGGGGTTTTTTTTGGGGGGGGGGGGGGGGGGGGTAAAGGAACCATTCGTTTTATCTCTGTAACTCCAGGCTATTATTGAGTCATGGTCAATATGGCAGACTCATGGCCCGATAACCCGTTGTCAGGGGCAACTGTGTGAAACCCAACCCAACTCCAGCTCCTCTGTCAGCTTGCTTTGTTTGACTCCGTAGAGAAGGACACCGCACACGGGGTGCCACTCGGTATGAAACAGTCGGATCCATTCTGTTCCTTCTGATTCTCTGAGGCAGCCCCAGCAGGCGTGACATCATCCTCCACCACCACCACCACCATCAGATCTAGGGGCTATAACGGTCGCTCCCTTGAGTGGTCAGTCTAGACAGCCCAGGCGAGGGTTCCCACCCGTGTTTCCCATGTGAGCTACTTCCCTCGTCGACCCAGTGGCTGAGACCAAAGGGACAAGCACACCGCATGTTGTAGTTGTGCTATTGTCCTGGTCAGTCAGGTGACAGACTGTATATCTAGAATGGAAATGTATAGAACAGAGAGGAACCACAGATTGTTTGTGTAATTAAATACTTGTGTCTGTTGCGCTTGTTCTGCTTATGTTGTGCATGTGTTGGAGAAAACCATGTTATGGTGTTATGAGACCATGTGCTTTGACCAACAGAGTGGGCAACCCTATTCCCCGTCACAAAAAAATAAGAACTAAATTAACATGAGAAAAAAAAAAAAAAGTAAAAATATTTTTTAACCCCTCATTCGGTTTTCCCTCAGAGCCCAGCGGCGCCTCTTCCCTGGGGCCGTGGGGGTTTGCTCTCTGATGCTCCCTTGCCTCCGACCTGCCCAGGGGACGTCCTCATATTTGGGGTTTGTGTCTCACAGGGCCAGGCAGTGGGGATGGGGGGCTGATTAGGTTGAACCTCGGTAAACACACTTAGCCTGGGTCCCCTCTCCAACGTGCCTTCTTCCTCTTGGGAGGATTGGGCTGTCCACTGGGACTGAACCCCTGATGTTTATCACTGTGCCGGTTTACCGTGTAAATGGCTGTGTAAATAGGATGTGTGTTTTCTTTCCACAGCGACCACAGGAGGAGAAATATCCGGTGGGGCCTTGGCTGCTGGCCCTCTTTGTATTTGTTGTGTGTGGATCAGGTAAGAATCCACAGGGGTGTGTGTGTGTGTGTGTGTTTGCAGGTTGTGATAATAATGTGTAACACTGTGCAACCTCACCTGTCAGTAACTACCTGCCCCTTCCTCGTTTTCCCATTTTCTCTCTCTCATCCTTTCTCTCTGTTTATCTCCATTCTGTCTCTCTTTCTTGCTCTCTCTCTCTCCACGACTCACAGCCATTTTCCAGATTATCCAGAGTATACGGATGGGAATGTGATCCGGAAGAGCCCCGCCTCCAGACTCTCCCCGTCCCCACACATCCCCGCGGCCTGCCTGGGATCCCGCTCCACCACCCTCCTCTGACCTCCTGCAGAGCTCCAGAGGGCCAGCTAAGACTCCCACTTCACCACCAGGGCAACCCTCCTCCTCCTCCTCCTCTTCACTCCCAGTGTTTACAGTGATGAAGGCCGAGAGACTGAGAGCTCTTTTAACAACAGTGGAACACACTGACTAAAGAGAGTGTTTGAGTGTGTGTGACTTATCATTCCCTGGAATCCTACCATTGTATGTGTGTGTGTGTGTGCGTGTGTGTGTGAGTTTGTGAGACTGTGTGTGTGTGTGTGTGTGTGTGTGTGTGTGTGTGTGTGTGTGTGTGTGTGTGTGGAACACGTGGGCATTCGGCGTTCCGTCGTGGGCTGTGCGGTTAGATAAAGCAACTCTTGCTTACAATGGGCCACCCTACAAGTCTGTTTCTATATTTGTCTGTGTCACGTGAGAATTATCCTTTTTCTAATAAATGTGAAGCGCATTTGGGAAGTGTCGGGTTTCTGTTCTGCTTTTGTGGCTGCTTGTGTCCCAGAGCACATCTCTGTCCGAAGTTCAACTCTGGATTTTCTAAGCCCGCAGAGAAAGAAGTAAGAGTCGGGCATTCCTAAGAGTGTTCAGGTGTGTGCTCTATGTCTGTGTGCACAGGCCTTTGTTAGTAAACCCTAAGAGGAACCACACCCAAAGTGCAACATCAGATATGGATCTACATATCTGGATCTAGCTGTACTACCCATGTCTTACTTTGTTGACTTAGCTGTCTCGCCTTGTCTCTTCTGCATACAAAGGTTCCATGATGATTCGATTTGAGGTTAGCTCAGTACTGAAACCTAAGTTGTTAAAATACAATGTGAAGGAAATTACTACACAACTGTTTGACAGTTACAGTCAAAATAGGACTTGTAATATCATATCGGTGTCTGTGAGCTCGCAGCCCGGAACCCAATGACAGTGTATCTTCCTTGAAAGCACATTGATCAAACGATAGACACAGGATGTTAAAAGTCTCTCTGTTCCAGGGTTAGTTTTATGCATGTCCTGAGGGGTAAGTACTAAGTAGAGTTGAGATATTGGAGGTGTGATGAAGATCTCATAATACACAATGTGTTCATGCTAATAATTTTTGACACTTAACCTTTCACCTGTTTTTTCTGTCCACCATAATAAACAGAAATGCTAAATGAATGCAAAACAAAATGTAACTATTTCAGAGAGGCAACGTAAAAGCAACCGCTAGACGGACAGAGGGTCAACAACCTGTACTATGCTATCTCTGTCTGGAGGAGACAAGTAGGACAAACAGCCTAACAGCCGGGGGGGCTCTGGCTGAAGCGGCGCACGCGATCTGCCGGCCGTCGCTGCCTGTGAAGGTGAGTTATACAAGACGCAGAGGGAGACCCTTGCCCCTAGGCCTTCAGCGAAATCAAGACCAATGGCCTGTGCTGCCGGAAGACACAGCCGTGCTTCCCCTCTGCTCCCCGTTACCAAAGAGCATAGCTGTGGAACGAGCAGAACGGACAGGTCTGTGGCCTACTGCCAGCAAGGTTTGAGCTATTTTTCCGATTTAATTACATTTTTACTATGACGTGGCCTTCATCCTTCTTAAATCCCTACACTGCTGTTTGTCTCTAGATGAGTTAAATGCTAGTAATGGACTTGTCAGCAGCCGCTCAAAAACAAAGCTCCAAAACAACCGCACACCACACCTGCTTGCCTGCCTGCATAGCAACACAGCCAACCATCCTGAAGAGGTTTCCTACATACCGTGGATACTTTACATAACAGTGGAGCCAGAGCAAGTGTGTTACTTAAAGCCTCTTTAACGGTCAAGGCCATGACACACACACACACACAGCTAATGGCCTGATTTCAATTGCAGTCCCTACACAGGGCTAAACTGGACTAGCAAACAATTTGTAGCTATACAAATTTTTCAGACAAGTCATCATTAACCTGTATAATCCTGTAGCCTTCAAAGTTGATGTCAACGAGAGGATTACGTTTAATTGATCTGTGGCTTATTTGCTATTTGCTGTGAATGTCATGTTTAAGTGGCCCCAGCCCAACCTTGCCACACCTGAGCCTGCGGTGGAAAGCACAGGCTATGGGAGATATGTATATTATTTGCTTTTCTTGACAAATATATTTTAATTCCGTGAAAACTGTAGGGCTCCAACACCTTTCTGCCTTCTACACAACTAAGAGCAGTGGTACGGTAGAGGAGTGCGTCAAGACACACAATGGGCTGTGTATTATAAGGAATGTCAAGCAGCATGGAGAGGCGGGAACACAAACAACAGCTAATGGTCTCTTATTTGCATAGCCACACCTACTGGTAACCAAGCAACGGTTAGAGGGAGGACTAGCACCTAACAGCTCATTCCATCACTACAGAAATAACAACAAACACCATTAAAGAAGAGACAGTCTGGCGCGGGAGTCATAGTTCCGTTAATGCTTTTATTGAAAGTTGTGTAGTGCAACTGCCAAGTTCATTTGTATTATGCATGTTACAATTTTTCTCATCTGGTTTGAGGAAACATGCACAGTCAGAACATGAGCATACAACTTATACGTAGAATGCAAAAAATCCATCAAGAGTTTTGTTTTGTTTATGATATTTAGAGTTTAAGGCTAAGAGCCAAAAATCCAGTTTTACTTCACTGTTTCAAAAATGAAAAGAAAAACAAAACAAAACTAAAATAAATCACAAGGATGCAATACTTAAAAGAAAATAAACAACACAAGAGGTTGTTAAGTTACCTATGGTTGAACAGTAAAGAGATATTGTAACAGGAGCTACGGATGCAGTTGTTTCGTTGCTTTGTATTTTCTTCAGTTAAATGACTTGCACTCCCGTGGAGCTTTAAGGAGCCCTGAAATAACAGCATCAATAAAATAGAAGGCTTCGCAAATTGACAGGGTCAGCCCATTACTAGCCCCCTCGCACGTTGCACAACCTAAATAATATCTGCTCTCACTGGTGGGCCTCTTCTTCCCATCTTTCCTCGTCATATTGCTATTTTACACAGTACTTACACTATACAGAAATATACATCATCAGTCGCCTATGCTCTTTCAAAAAAAAGAAAAGAAAAAAAAAAGAAAAGAAAAGGAACTGCAGCTTAGCCCGACAGCACGTAACCCCATATCGTACATTTTATTTTTTCTGAATATTTGCCATGCCATTACGGGGTTGGAAAACAGGCTTTTTAACAGGGCAATAATGAAGGGGGTTTAAACCTTAAATATTGGGGGGAAACAATATGATATCAGAACCTCCGTTTTTGTTCTGCGACTGGACCCCCTTCCAGAACCGCTAAAATAATGACGTCAATGTCAAGTGTTTCCTTCGTTTATGTATTTGTATTTTTTTTTCTTCAACCTTTGCCTCTAACCTCCCATACCAGATGGGGACAAGCCAACCGGCTGATAATAATTCGTTCTCTACTTCATCGCCATGCAAAGCCTCTTTCCCGCCTCCTTTTTTCCCCTACCGCCATCTCCTCCCCGTTCTGGTCTCTCCGACACCTTCGTGGGCGAGTGAGAACCTCGGGATATCTGCGACACCGGACTCGGCAAAGCTTGGCAACAACAAACACAATCCTCACCACCATCATCATCAGCACCACCACCACCACCACCACTTGAAGTCTATTGACAGGCACAGTTATCGGAGCGTTAAATGTCCACTTTAGTTTGTGGTTGATTTCTTCAATGGGACATTCTTATGTTTGCCTCGCGAGGGGATTTATTTGGCAAAGATCATTGGTCCCCCTCGCCCTCCTCCTCTGTAACCGCCCACCCTTCTCTACTCCTCCTCCAGATTGTCTCTGATGGCCGCGTGACAAACCCTCGGCCCGCCACCATTCGCCTCGTCCTCCAAAGTCTTAAATATGTGCAAATTCTTGTCTTGACAGCGTGGCCTCCTGCGAAAAAAGGCGAAGGCTTGGTTTATTTCATTTCTTTTTAGCTGCAGCGTGAACAGTGTTTCAGAATGTCCGTCTGTCTGTCAGTCAGTCTTTCCCCCCCCCGGCCCATCGGGATTTCGGTGCGTGGCCCACTGTTGGCATCAGCCTCATGGGTTGAGGCTACGCCGAGGGCCCCGAAACGTGTGAAGCAGGCTGGGCCTGTGTCGGGGCGGCCACCCCCACTGCCGGGACGTTCTGCTGGGGCACGGAGGCTGCGCTGCCCTGCACGGGGGTGGGGAGTGGAGGGGAGCCAGTCTGGACCTGAGCCTGGAACTGGGCCATCTGCTCTGGGCTGGCCAGGGTCTTCAGCAGCGTGTTCTCCTGCTCCAGCTGGGAGTTGCGGTCGATCAGCTCCTTGATCTGCTCCTTCAGCACCTCCACCTCCTCACGGACCGCGTACATCAGGTGGCTCTTCACCAAGTCCTGGAAGAGGGGAGAAAGAACAGATGGGAGAGAGATGATGAAACATGCTGATATGATGGATGTTCAAATGTTGCAACACGTATGACCCTATTTGTATGAAATTATTTACAAGAAGCTCGTAATGTAGGTCTGAATCAGAGGTGAATTTCATTTTTTTAATAACATTTAATTTTTATACATACATTAGATATTTCTTGGCTCAAATGTCATGACAACTTTTTGTCTCCTCCCCTTCCCTATGTGCCTTCTAGCCACTTCACCTTAAAAGACATCATCACCCCACACATGTGTAGCAGCCAATCAGAGTCTAAGATATTTATATACAGGTCCAATGACTGGAAGTTTGCCTAGCAACAGCTCTGAGGCACAGGGATTGCCCATCAGAGCCAGGAAAGAGTCCAGTCACACACTGGTGCAGTGAAAGAGAAAATAAAACCATGCTCATCAGGGACTTTCCTAAATAACGGCTCCATTACACAGAAACAACAATACTGGGAAAACGAAACCATTGTTGGAAAACAGTAAGAAGATGGCTTCTGTTATATAACGACTGTGTCTTGCTGCTTTCCACATAATAATATATTTCGTAAATAATCAAAGATATAACATTTTGTGTCAATTATAATTGTATTTGCTTTTGTTAAGATAATACCAGCAAACGCAAGCATATTTCAGTGACGTCAGCTGAGAGTCAAACGACAGCTAGCACAAAACAAAGCCGCATGTGACTGACTGCCTTCAGGGGTTACTTTACTTTACACACCAACAGATACATTCTACAATGGACGTGGGGTTGTGAGACATCGCGATAAGGTTGTACTGTACGGTTGCTACAGTACATGGCGTGACTTCCAACGGATTCTATGCACGTTGTTATGTAACCCATTCATTGTACTCCCCTCCCAAGTCTACGCCTATGCAACCGCCTGTACATTGTTTCTGGTGTAAATTAAAAATGGTACACAGAATAGAAAGTGGTAATTATCAGGTGTAATAATAACTTACCATTGCTTGCTCGATTTTGTTGTCAATGGCCACAACACTGGCTCCTGACGAACTGAAAAAGAGAACATACAGAATCGTGAATACTCAATAGATGGGAAACTGTCGCACCTGTCAATTTTGCAGACATATATGTCACCGCTCTACAATGAATTGAAAGGAAAGGGATGGGTCAATGAAATGCAGGGCCTATAATAAAGGGGCTATGTGGTCAACTGTGCAGATGAAAATTCTAGACACTAAAAAGTGGAATAGCGAAACATTGATGACCACACTCGACACATCAGAAGGCCGTGATCCAACCATGATGTGTGTGTGTGCATGAGAAGCGTGTGTGTGTGAGTGGTACAGCGAGAATGCTGCACTATCAAAGCATCCATCTGCAAGATGCTGAACCAAAGCCAATGATGAGCAAAGCAAGTACCATCACAGATTTTCCAAACCGACACCAATTATTTTTTTTCAGTCTAACCTAAATAATGTTTATAATATATGAATATTCAAAACAACAATTTTATACTCTATTTTATAACACATTTAGATCGCAGGCCGTAATACCCAATTGAAATTACATTTTAAAAAAGACGCAAATATAGCCAAATCTCTAAGACTGCAGATATTTACCTATTTTCGAGCCGTAAATGGGAACTCTCAGCCCCCAACAAAGACGACAAAAACGATATAGAAAAATTTCTCAACTGGCAAACACTTAGATCCATCGCCACTGTATAGCACGGAGAAGTCATGCTATAACGCCCGTGAAAGTACAAGCGTCTCCGAAATAAATATCCTCTCGACGATCGAAGGAACCGACATTAAAACATACTATGTCGGTCGGGTTTAAAAAAAGCAGCAGTAGCCTGTACTTTTGTGTCCCGTCAGAAAGAAGCCAGCTATTCTGGGGACTGCATCCATCTACCGTCACTGCACAAACAAAATACAAGGTCAGCTCATCTGCGCTCTGCTGAAAATCTACAGCCCGGGACAAATGAATAATATATCTAAGGAAAATAGTGGGAGGCTGCACGCCATTGGCTGAATGTTATGCCTATTTGATTAATTTATGCGGGAACGCCCCTACCTGCGGCTCGGCCGATACAATTAACATAAAATATTCGAGGATGAGGGTGGAGGGGGGGTTTGGAACTGGGCAGAACTGGGAAAAACCGGATGGAAGGAAAGGATGAGACACTTTCAAGTTAATAAAAAGAAAAACATATTTGGGTCATGTTGATGCACGGAAGAACATTCCCACTAAAATATATTTTTCTTCACTCACTATCTTAATCATTCATTGTAAAATATCTCTCAAAAATCTGGCTCTGAAGATAACAAATTCAAGGATCAATAAGCTATACCGAACGGTTAAACGTAAATCTATTATTTGGACAACTACATGAACAAAGCACTGAGGACGCCCGCAGGTGTAACGTTTTGAGACTTGAAATGTTTAGAGTGACTGCATGTCACCCTCATGTGGCTGCACTGAGTACTGCTTCCTAAGATGTGTTACACAACAAACCAAGACCCCCACTGGCCCAAGCATTTATATTCTTTCTCCCTTTCATGGAGCAAACAATACTATGATGTGAGTGTAAAGGTTCTAGCTTTGAAGCACACTTCAGGTTCATCTACAAATCCAACCCAAGACAGATCAGGCTGAAGAAATTAGGAGGACTCTAGTGCATGCACTCTAGTTTTGCAACCTCTCATGCGCGTCACAATGTAAATCAAATGAAGCCTCGACAACAGACTTATTGAGTGAGATGAAAGCACGGCATGATATTTATAGGAAGGTACTTGCTGACGTAAATTTAACAATAACTTGATTGGCATAAGTAGATTTACAGCAATTGTAGATCATGCAAAAGGGAGAGGTACTAATCCATTACAAAGATCATCGAGTTAATGTCACACAAAAGGTGCAGGCTGCTTTTCCCTACAAGGCCTGGCCAGCTATAGCTGATAATCCATTCACACGGAGCAAGACCAAGCAGAGCCATGAAAGTCTTCAGCGAATAGAAAGTTACCATCATTGACTAAACTGATCTTGCTTTATTTACTCAAATGTTTTCTTTAAAAACAGAATGGTAGTACTGCTTCAACAACATGGTTCTGGTTCTTGTCGTACTAAAAAACATTGTTTTTATATGATGAACTACTTGGCTTGGTAAGCCCTTCAGCTTGGGATTGTAAAGAATGTTCATCCTTCAGGGTGGATGGTGGAAAATATGATTTGAAGGACTCGATAGAGTCTCCAGCTCCAAACAAGCGTGGGCTTGCCTCTGTACAGGGGAGGCAAGGGAGTGCTATTATTAAAAGCAATTCTCAGGAGAAAAACTCTAGATACATTCTGACAATAATAGGTGACTAGTTCTCAAAGCTATAGATTTATTGAGACGGTAGCTGAAGACCTTACAATAGCCTAAAAAGAATTGAGAAGACACGGACAATATACTTTTAGTCTATATTAGTGTGAGAACGGTAGCTTCCAATAGTCTGAAAGTTCACACAAGCAGTCATCACTTTGAGGGGAAGATTATGTTGACCAGTCATCTACACAGCTGAGACTCACCTAAAAACCACCCCCATACGGAAACCTCAAAGTACACACACACACACACACACAGACACACACACAGACAGAGAGAGAGAGAGAGAGAGAGAGAGAGAGAGAGAGAGAGAGAGAGAGAGAGAGACACAACTTGGTACAACCACTAATACACACATACACACACAAAATCCTCAATAAACCCGACATTCCTTAGTGAAATATCCCACACCACAAAGCAGCAGCCCATTTCAAATGTTGTTTTCTCCCACACAGCATGTTCAGGGGTGAATGTGTGTGTCTTTG
This sequence comes from Galaxias olidus, assembly GCA_026901105.3. Lineage (NCBI taxonomy): Eukaryota > Metazoa > Chordata > Actinopteri > Galaxiiformes > Galaxiidae > Galaxias > Galaxias olidus. The sequence goes on along the minus strand of JAPMUY010006830.1, from coordinate 1,537 downwards.
TTTCTAAGACATAGATAGCAAAAACAACCAAGTTTCTCATTCGAGGCAAAGCCACAGTAGAACTGAATGTCATGCACAGATCTGCAATCATGAATGTGAGTGTGTGAACGTTTTGGATGCAGTCAGTCTGATGTGAACATTTAGAAGAGAAAGAGAGAAACACATTTAATCTGGCAACAGTGTGTGTACAAAACAATGTTGTCGTATAGCACTATGTAGAGGGTTCTTTTGACTTCTATTGTCTTAGACCAGAACCATATACTAAGCTAGTTCACAGTCACAGTATAAAGAAATCACTTATAAACCACTGATACAACCCCAGCTTTGCACAAAATACTAATGATAGGACATAGCGCTATTAAAAATACTCAAATAAAAACACTGCTCAATAAATCTGATGAATCACTGATTATACGCTTACCATACCCTGGAGTGCTCCCCCAATAACTAACCCTGAGGAAACCTAAACGTTCAGGTGGTTCCACTTCCATATAAGCAGTGTGTTAGCAGGTGTCAGCCAACCCCCATCTCAACACCAGCTCAGAGATAAATACACCTCCCAGCAGACGGGTATCTCTAGTCTTTCTGACGCGCACAACCCCACCCCGGCATTACCAGATGAGACCACCGCGGCTAGCGTAAGCGCCACCGGGAATGCTGCCGTGGGTTCGGGCCGGCAGACAGGGCTGTGCCAGGACACCGGAGACGGCTCCTAACTAGACCCTACACTCTGGGAATCTCATCATCATCATCATCTTCGCACACCCTACGCTGGGTTTGGGTCAGGTCACAAAGTGTTCACAGGCCGGCACCGGGATACAGCGGCCCAATCCTGTCTGCCTTACGAGACAGCGTGGCAAGCTTTTCTTTTCGTTCGGATTCGAATGGCCGGAGACCAACGCATACGACCACGCACGTGTGATCGTCAGGTACTGATTTCATTTGTCTTTCAAGTCAATTTCCCCTTGTGTTAGCCGTGAACCCACGTGCCACCTCGATGACGCAGCATCGTGAAAGCTCTATAAACGCCTTCCATTCCAATCCTAAACTCCATTCAGCCTCGTTCGCCTACAGTCGGCCCAGCGGCCGTTTTGAGATCTCTGCACAGTCTGCAGGCAACAGCATGTCAGTTAGATATGATATCGGTCTTTCACATAGGTCATCTCCACACCCTCCAACGCCGCTGGCCACCGCACGGTTCGCAAGAGTCAAAGATGTTTCTGCTGCCATTTCTCCTGACCAAGGCCTCGGGTGAAATGGGTGGGAGGGAGCGAGAGAGGGACAGCGACAACGAGAGAGAGAGAGAGAAAGAAAAAGAGATGCAGAGAGGGAGAGTCAACGTTAGCCTCCGCACTACAGAACGACAAATTCAGCTCCAGCCCTACCCAGGAGACGTCAGGTGCTCCGCTAAGTCACAGCTATTATGATGCATTCTAACACCATCACCACGGCAATGATGTCGTTTTATTCCCCACTGGATCAAAGACACTCAGAAAAACAAGGTGTGAATTACAGGTAAAAGTCTGTCCCAAGTTTA
>JAPMUY010006828.1:47500-50000 GCA_026901105.3 Galaxias olidus | reverse complement strand
TCATTTATTACAACTACAAAAACCAAGCAACAAAAACATTACTAACAGTTAACCTCTAAGGATTAGATTGTAATAATATACTACATATCTATGTTTTACTGATTATATTATTATATACATATTATATATGTTTTACTGATTATATTATGATATACATATTATATATGTTTTACTGATTATATTATGATATACATATTATATATGTTTTACTGATTATATTATGATATACATATTATATATGTTTTACTGATTATATTATTATATACATATTATTTATGTTTCACTCACAAACAGTACAAGTAACAAAGTGCCAAAATTCAATTCTGGATGGACAGAAAGGTTGTCTATTAGTCTGAGAGCGCTGAATCACATGTCGCCTCTGTCTCTATGGCTGCCAGTCTCAACCAGAGTTTTGAATCGCTCAGGGAGATTCTCTCTACAAAACTACAAGGACCAGCAGTCTCTGTTTCCTCTACAGCTAATGTTTGGAATCGTCCTTCTAACCTCTTCTCCGTCTGGAAGCTGGAGTCACGACACCTAGAAGTGAAGACTTCCTAAAAGGGCAGACATATACTCCTTCCTAAGGCAAAGGTCAGCAGGAGGTCAGGGGGAGGTCGGGAGGTCAGGGGGAGGTCAGGTCGGGAGAGGAGCTGTGAGGTTGCAGCTTTCCTCTGCTACTGTAACTGAACAAAGAGCTAAACAAAACTCACTATTATACACTGGACACAAACCAGGAAGAGGGTGTGTCCTGAAATGGGGAGGGTTTCACCAAAGTGTGAGTGTCATTTATGAGGGCCAATCAAACAATTGCCTTCTGATTTGAATCCTAAAGGAAACTCATCAGACCTCCAGTTGAGTTTGAAAGAACGAGAATTGGAGGGATGGCCACCTGAGACTAAAGCAAGGTCAGCCTATCAGCAGAGCAGCCCAGCAAGCATTTCCTGTGACTGTGTTCCTGTGACTATGTTCCTGTGACTATGTGACTAGGTTCTGTGACTATGTTCCTGTTCATGTGTTCCTGTGACTATGTTTCCTATGTTCCTGTGACTATGTTTCCTATGTTCCTGTGACTATGTTTCCTATGTTCCTGTGACTATGTTTCCTATGTTCCTGTGACTATGTTCCTGTGACTATGTTTCCTATGTTCCTGTGACTATGTGACTATGTTCCTGTGACTATGTTTCCTATGTTCCTGTGACTATGTTTCCTATGTTCCTGTGACTATGTTCCTGTGACTATGTGACTATGTTCTGTGACTATGTTCCTGTGACTATGTTTCCTATGTTCCTGTGACTATGTGACTATGTTCTGTGACTATGTTCCTGTGACTATGTGACTATGTTCTGTGACTATGTTCCTGTGACTATGTGACTATGTTCTGTGACTATGTTCCTGTGACTATGTTTCCTATGTTCCTGTGACTATGTGACTATGTTCTGTGACTATGTTCTGTGACTATGTGACTATGTTCTGTGACTATGTTCTGTGACTATGTGACTATGTTCCTGTGACTATGTGACTATGTTCTGTGACTATGTTCCTGTGACTATGTTTCCTATGTTCCTGTGACTATGTGACTATGTTTCCTATGTTCCTGTGACTATGTGACTATGTTCCTGTGACTATGTGACTATGTTCTGTGACTATGTTTCCTATGTTCCTGTGACTATGTGACTATGTTTCCTATGTTCCTGTGACTATGTGACTATGTTCTGTGACTATGTGACTATGTTCCTGTGACTATGTGACTATGTTCTGTGACTATGTTCCTGTGACTATGTGACTATGTTCTGAGACTATGTGACTATGTTCTGTGACTATGTTCCTGTGACTATGTGACTATGTTCTGTGACTATGTTCCTGTGACTATGTTTCCTATGTTCCTGTGACTATGTGACTATGTTCTGTGACTATGTGTGTGTGTGTGTGTGTGTGTGTGTGTGTGTGTGTGTGTGTGTGTGTGTGTGTGTGTGTGTGCTGTGTGAGTGTGTGTGTGTGTGTGTGTGTGTGTGTGTGTGTGTGTGTGTGTGTGTGTGTGTGTGTGTGTGTGTGTGTGTGTGTGTGTGTGTGTGTGTGTGTGTGTGTGTGTGTGTGTGTGTGTCTCTCTGTGTGTGTGTGTGTGTGTGTGTGTGTGTGTGTGTGTGTGTGTGCATCTCTGTGTGTGTGTGTGTGTGTGTGTGTGTGTGTGTGTGTGTGTGTGTGTGTGTGTGTGTGTGTGTGTGTGTGTGTGTGTGTGTGTGTGTCTGTGTGTGTGTGTGTGTGTGTGTGTGTGTGTGTGTGTGTGTGGGGGGGATCCTGACTGTAGTGAGAACAGTGCCAGGTCGGCCCAGCTTGGGGACCAAACTCAGGGAAATGGGCCAAAAAGCGAATCTAATGAAACCCCCCAAATTAATTTCCAGTCTCATCTTTAGCTGGAGGCAGGGTTGAGCCGGGGGAGGCTGGGACTGTTTTTGTGGAGAGAGAGAAGGGGGGGGGGGGGGGGGGGGAGTTAGAGAGAGGA
>JAPMUY010006828.1:20000-30000 GCA_026901105.3 Galaxias olidus | reverse complement strand
GACTGAAAACACACCTGTACCTGCAGAGTGAGAAACACACCTGTACCTGCAGACTGATAACACACCTGTACCTACAGAGTGATAACACACCTGTACCTGCAGACTGATAACACACCTGTACCCACAGAGTGAGAAACACACCTGTACCCACAGAGTGAGAAACACACCTGTACCTGCAGACTGATAACACACCTGTACCTGCAGACTGATAACACACCTGTACCTGCAGAGTGAGAAACACACCTTTACCTACAGAGTGATAACACACCTTTACCTACAGAGTGAGAAACACACCTTTACCCACAGAGTGATAACACACCTGTACCTGCAGACTGATAACACACCTGTACCTGCAGACTGATAACACACCTGTACCTGCAGAGTGATAACACACCTGTACCTGCAGAGTGATAACACACCTGTACCTACAGAGTGATAACACACCTGTACCCACAGAGTGAGAAACACACCTGTACCTGCAGACTGATAACACACCTGTACCTGCAGAGTGAGAAACACACCTTTACCTACAGAGTGATAACACACCTGTACCTGCAGAGTGAGAAACACACCTGTACCTGCAGAGTGAGAAACACACCTTTACCTGCAGACTGATAACACACCTGTACCTGCAGACTGATAACACACCTGTACCTGCAGACTGATAACACACCTGTACCTGCAGAGTGAGAAACACACCTGTACCTGCAGAGTGAAATAAACCTACCGCTTTGAAGGCTGGAGGTCTTCACATAGATGTAATTGGGTTTTTGTCAAACAACGTTAGAAATGGTACCCATGGAAACACTGTCTGGTGTGTTATCCAGCACCATGTTACAGTGCTTAGATCAAAAAATACAGAGGCCAATTATGAGAGAAATCATTTTGTGTTTTGTGTGAAATCGTAATTTTTTAAGATATTGGCTGGCAGCAATAATAACTGTTGTGCATAATAATAATAATAATATTAATAATAATAATAATAATAATAATAATAATAATATTAATAATAATAATAATAATAATCATAATACAATAATACAGGGAATCACTATTATCACTATTATCATTATTAGTAGTAGTAGTAGCAGTAGTAGTAGTATTTCAATATGTTTAATCTGAAATAATAAAGACTGATATATCCGTCCATGTTGAAGGCGATGTTGTGGAATGTCAACAGACAGCCCAACAAAACACAGCAGCATCAGCAGGGGGGGGCATCACTCACAGCACTGCCCAGCTCAGCTAACTTCAGTGTGTGTGTGTGTGTGTGTGTGTGTGTGTGTGTGTGTGTGTGTGTGTCTGTGTCTGTGTGTGTGTCTCTGTGGTTGGCCTTGAACTCCCTATGGAAGAGAGAGATGGAGAGAGAGAGAGAGAGAGAGAGAGAGAGAGAGAGAGAGAGAGAGAGAGTGCGGTCCCCTACCTGTCGATGATGACGGGGTCAGAGGGCGTCTCGTTGCGGTTTCCACAGCTCTTCTTGTCACAACACCGACTGGAGACAAACAGGAAGCAGACACAATCATGACCAACAGGAAGCAGACACAATCATGACCAACAGGAAGCAGACACAATCATGACCAACAGGAAGCAGACACAATCATGACCAACAGGAAACAGACACAATCATGACCAACAGGAAGCAGACACAATCATGACCAACAGGAAGCAGACACAATCATGACCAACAGGAAGCAGACACAATCATGACCAACGGAACGGACAGACAAGAAAAGAAAAGAAAAGCAAAGCAAAGAAAAGAAAAGATAAGTTATTTTTTGTAACCAAAGACAGCACACACACATATCCTCCTAACCCTGTAGGTATGCTCTGGGGTCAGGGTCTAGGACAGCAATGCTCACCCCCTCTCCCCCTCTGCCTTCCCTCAACCCTCCTCCCCCGCCACCCCTTACCCCCCCGACGACCCCGGCTTCCAGCTGGGCATGAGTCTGAGCCAAGGTCAGCCGCCGCCCCGCCGCCCCACGGCCTGGCTGACAGCTTGGACTCAGCCCAGAGAGCCAAGCCAGACCAGACCAAACCGGGCAGTGCCAGGCCAGACTGGACCCTCTCTAGCTGTCTCTGTGTCTGGACCGTCTTAGCCCCCTTGGCCCCGCCCTGGGGGGATGTGCACTCGCTGCCAGCACCCCTCTCTGCCTCTCTCTCTCCCCCCTCTCTCCCCTCTCTCCGCCTCTCTCTCTCCACCCCGCTCTCCCCATCTCTCTCCTTTGCCTTTCACTCTCTCCTCTCTCTCTCTCTCTCTCTCTCTCTCTCTCACTCTCTCTCCCTGTCACACCCCCTGCCTCACCCGCTCCCTCCCCCATCACTCTCCCTCTCTCTCTGCCCTTTCTCTCCTCCTGTCTCTCTCTCCTCTCCCCCAGCCAGTCCCTGTCTCTGTCCCACAGCCAGACAGCTCATGTGGAGGTATGTAGAGCAGGGGGGGGGGGGGGGGGGGTACTGGCACAGAGGCTAAGCATTCTGGCAGCCTTTCTGCCATAAGAGCAATGTTTTAATACACCATCAAGTTCACTGGAGTGTTTTAATACACTATCATGTTCACTAGAGTGTTTTAATACACTATCATGTTCACTAGAGTGTTTTAATACACTATCATGTTCACTAGAGTGTTTTAATACACTATCATGTTCACTAGTAGTAGAGCAATGTTTTAATACACTATCATGTTCACTAGTAGTAGAGCAATGTTTTAATACACTATCATATTCACTAGTAGTAGAGTGTTTTAATACACTATCATGTTCACTAGAGTGTTTTAATACACTATCACGTTCACTGGTAGTAGAGCAATGTTTTAATACACTATCATATTCACTAGTAGTAGAATGTTTTAATACACTATCATATTCACTAGTAGTAGAGTGTTTTAATACACTATCACGTTCACTGGAGTGTTTTAATACAGTATCACGTTCACTAGTAGTAGAGTGTTTTAATACACTATCACGTTCACTGGAGTGTTTTAATACAGTATCACGTTCACTAGTAGTAGAGGAGTGTTTTAGAATGTTGCCCACAGTATAATTCAGAGGAACTTCAAATAAATAACATAAGTAACACATGTAATGTTTAGGAAAATTTAAGTTAGTGTTTCACACAAAAATTAATGAACTAAATATATTTATTAATTAGAAATGCTGATCCAAAGAGTTCTAGACATTTATAGATATCTTCTTATTGAGAAAAATTATTTTGTATCTAACATAAGACCATCATAAGAGCTCCATCTCTAGGGGGTCAAAGGTTTTTATAAGCAAACATTTTATGATCTACCATCTCTTTAAAGCTTAAAATAATGTCACACAAACGCTAACATTTGCAAACATTTGCTGTAATTGTTAAAAAAAATTATCCTATTGTATTACCAGCTAAAGCAAATCACAATCTAACGTTCATCCCATGATGTACTGGTTGAAGTTGGCGTTTGACAAACAAGCACCAAGTCCAGCCACCGAATGCCAAAATTAATGTTATGAATCATTTATCAGGTCGGTTGATCTCAAAGTAGAATAAATCATAAAGGCAGTCCTGTGTTTCTGTTCCTGCCTCTCTCTCTTAGTCTGTACGGATCGTGAGCGCTATGCGTGTGTCTGTGTGAGATAGTTGCCACCAAACGTGCCACAATAATTTATTCCCCCAGCTACTTGGAACCATTAGCGAAAGTTCCAGGAGACCAATTAGCATTGGAAACCCAACAGTGTTGGTGTGGTGACAGTCTCCTCAAACTGTGAAAGAAGCGTTATAAACAAACTGGACCCCAGGAGCTCTGCTAGGGGCCCCTCCAGGGACCAGGGGCCCGCTCCAAAGACAAAAACAAACCTTGGCTTAGCGTCCACAATATAGCCTTAATGACGCACCCTCCCCCCACCCCCACCCCCCCGGGGCCCGTGGGAGCAGGACTAACACCACGGACAGATAATGACTGAGAACACACAACCTGTGTGTGTGTGTGTGTGTGTGTGTGTGTGTGTGTTACTTCAGACAAGCAAAACAAGACAGAAAACAAACATTGGACAGCCACTGTTGCTATGGCCACTCAGCGAGAGAGAGGTCTGTCAAGTGTCCAAATAGCAGAGTATCAGACTGTAACTCAGACTGTAAGATTACTGTAACTCAGACTGTAACTCAGACTGTAAGGTTACTGTAACTCAGACTGTAAGGTTACTGTAACTCAGACTGTAAGGTTACTGTAACTGAGACTGTAAGGTTACTGTAACTCAGACTGTAACTCAGACTGTAACTCAGACTGTAAGATTACTGTGACTCAGACTGTAAGGTTACTGTAACTCAGACTGTAACTCAGACTGTAACTCAGACTGTAAGATTACTGTAACTCAGACTGTAACTCAGACTGTAACTCAGACTGTAAGGTTACTGTAACTCAGACTGTAACTCAGACTGTAAGGTTACTGTAACTCAGACTGTAACTCAGACTGTAACTCAGACTGTAAGGTTACTGTAACTCAGACTGTAAGGTTACTGTAACTCAGACTGTAACTCAGACTGTAAGGTTACTGTTACTCAGACTGTAAGGTTACTGTAACTCAGACTGTAACTCAGACTGTAACTCAGACTGTAAGATTACTGTAACTCAGACTGTAACTCAGACTTTACTGTAACTCAGACTGTAACTCAGACTGTAACTCAGACTGTAACTCAGACTGTAACTCAGACTGTAAGGTTACTGTAACTCAGACTGTAACTCAGACTGTAACTCAGACTGTAACTCAGACTGTAACTCAGACTGTAACTCAGACTGTAAGGTTACTGTAACTCAGACTGTAACTCAGACTGTAACTCAGACTGTAAGGTTACTGCAGCTCAGACTGTAACTCAGACTGTAAGGTTACTGTAACTCAGACTGTAACTCAGACTGTAAGGTTACTGTAACTCAGACTGTAAGGTTACTGTAACTCAGACTGTAACTCAGACTGTAACTCAGACTGTAAGGTTACTGTTACTCAGACTGTAAGGTTACTGTTACTCAGACTGTAACTCAGACTGTAACTCAGACTGTAACTCAGACTGTAAGGTTACTGTTACTCAGACTGTAACTCAGACTGTAACTCAGACTGTAACTCAGACTGTAAGATTACTGTAACTCAGACTGTAACTCAGACTGTAACTAATACTGTAAGGTTACTGTAACTAATACTGTAAGGCTATAGTAGGGATACTGTAACTAATACTGTAAGGCTATAGTAGGGATACTGTAACTAATACTGTAAGGCTATAGCAGTGATACTGTAACTAATACTGTAAGGTTATTGTAGGGTTACTGTAACTAATACTGTAAGGCTATAGCAGGGATATTGTAACTAATACTGTAAGGCTGTAGTGATACTGTGACTGATACTGTAAGGCTGAAGTGATACTGTAAGTAATACTGTAAGGCTGAAGTGATACTGTAACTAATGCTGTAAGGCTATTGTAGGGTTACTGTAACTAATACTGTAAGGCCATAGCAGGGATACTGAAACTAATACTGTAAGACTATAGCAGGGTTACTGTAACTAATACTTTAAGGCTATTGTAGGGTTACTGTAACTAATACTGTAAGGCTATTGTAGGGATACTGTAACTAATACTGGGATACTACTGAAACTAATACTGTAAGGCTCTAGTGATACTGTAACTAATACTGTAAGGCTATAGCAGGGATGTAACTAATACTTTAAGGCTATTGTAGGGTTACTGTAACTAATACTGTAAGGCTATAGCAGGGATGCTGAAACTAATACTGTAAGGCTATAGCAGGGATACTGTAACTAATACTGTAAGGCTATAGTGATACTGTAACTAATACTGTAAGGCTATAGCAGGGATACTGTAACTAATACTGTAAGGCTATAGTGATACTGTAACTAATACTGTAAGGCTATAGCAGGGATACTGTAACTAATACTGTAAGGCTATAGCAGGGTTACTGTAACTAATACTGTAAGGCTATAGGGATACTGTAACTAATACTGTAAGGCAGCAGCTGAAGAAGGCCAAACCGTGGCAGACTGATGTGACAGTTTGACCAATGAGATCTCCTTCTGTCTTAGCTGGCTATGGTAGCATCATTACTGCTTCCTCTTCTCTCTCCTTATCGCTCTTCCTCCATCTCTCTCCCTCAATCTCTTACTCCATCTCCTACTCCCTTCCTCCCTCTCTCCCTCACCCTCCCTCTCTCCCCCCTCCCTCCATCTCTCTCTATCCTCACTATCAGCTTCAAATGTTTGCCACCAGTGTAATCCACTTAACCAGTGTTCGGAAAAGGTTGGCCGTGCGTGTCATAACTAACCCTCAGAGCTCTGCTTCCTGTCTCTCTGTTTTAGAAGAAGCCTCCACTTCTTCAAAGGCTCCCCGGAGACCCAGCAGACCCGCATCAGAGAGAGAGAGAGAGAGAGAGAGAGAGAGAGAACGTTCCCTCTATATCAGCCTGTTGACCTCAGAGAGAGACAGAGAGAGAGAGAGAGAGAGAGAGAGAGAGACAGAGAGAGAGAGAGAGAGAGAGAGAGAGAGAGAGAGAGAGAGAGAGAGAGCGAGAGAGAGAGAGAGAGAGAGTGTGTGTGTGTGTGTGTGTGTGTGTAGTTGGATCACACTGGTCCAGAGATAACATTGAGTGAGTCGCCCATCAATGGAGGGCTCGTTTTTAAAGGCCAAGTGTGATAATTAGCTGAAGGCCTCGGCAGACAGACCCAGACATGATGAGGTGGGGGGGGGGGGGGGGCACGGCCAGCCCACTGTAGAGGCAGCACTGCTCCTGGCATGGGGGGTCTCAGGCCCGCAGCCGAGGCTGGCTCAGGGCACCCTGCCCCTGGGTTTACCCGCGTGCCTGTCCCCTGCTCTCTCTGGAGCCAAACTGGAAACCCCTACTCATCGTTTGGCCATTCATTAAAATGTGATGTGGGCCCAGCACGTTCCAAAAGCCGCACAGTGGTTAGAGGAGACAGGGGGGGCGGGACAACTCATCTCAATATTATGTTCCTTAGATTAAAGGTGCTGTTTGGGGAATGAGCATCAAAGCTGTTAAACTGTTAGAGCAGAGCTCCACTGCCTTTGACCAACCTCCATCTCAAATGGTACGACCTCATTGAAATGTAAGCACTGCTGAATGAAAAACGCTCTTCCTCTGTTGAACTACTTAAGACATTCTGTGTCTCATCTTCCTCCTCTCCTCACACTCCTCCGAGGGGAGAGAGACGGGGTGTAGAAAAAGGAGAGAGAGAGGAAGGGAGGGACAGAGAAAAGAGGAGTGACGGAGAGAGAGAGGTGGAAACACACACGTATCTCTCATCCATTCCTCATTAGAGAATGGAAACACACCATTCATCAGGGGATATGTAGTTAATAATCTCACTCAATCACCTAATGACCAAACAGTCTGGAGAGACAGAGAGAGAGAGAGAGAGAGAGAGAGAGAGAGAGAGAGAGAGAGAGAGAGAGAGAGAGAGAGAGAGAGAGAGAGAGAGAGAGAGAGAGAGAGAGAGAGAGAGAGAGACAGAGAGAGAGAGAGAGAGAGAGAGACAGAGAGAGAGAGAGAGAGAGACAGAGAGAGAGAGAGAGAGAGAGAGAGAGAGAGAGAGAGAGAGAGAGAGAGAGAGAGAGAGAGACTGAATGTTCCCTCTATATCAGCCTGTTGACCTCAGAGAGAACTCTCTGTTAGATACTACCAGAGAGGCTGATAGAACGTTCCCTCTGTGTTAGATACTGACAGAGGTTCTAACAGAAAGTTCCCTCTGTGTTAGATACTGCCAGAGATTCTAACAGAACGTTCTCTCTGTGCTAGATACTGCCAGAGAGGCTGATAGAACGTTCCCTCTGTGTTAGATACTGACAGAGAGGTTCTAGCAGAACGTTCCCTCTGTGTTAGATTCTGCCAGAGGTTCTAACAGAAAGTTCCCTGTGTGTTAAATACTGCCAGAGGTTCTAACAGAACGTTCCCTCTGTGTTAGATACTGCCAGAGAGGCTGATAGAACATTCCCTCTGTGTTAGATACTGACAGAGGTTCTAACAGAAAGTTCCCTGTGTGTTAAATACTGCCAGAGGTTCTAACAGAACGTTCCCTCTGTGTTAGATACTGCCAGAGAGGCTGATAGAACATTCCCTCTGTTAGATACTGCTAGAGAGGTTCTAACAGACAGTGACTGGTGAAATATCACGACAAGAGTGTACTTTTAAGGGGCCTTAATTTGACATTTGACCCTTAGTTTAAAAATTTATTAAATGAAGTTATCCATTTAATCTTTAAAGTAAATTGATTTGGTAGAAAACACTTTATACTTCAATAAGTCAGCCAATTGACGAAAAGTATGCTGGAGAATTGTATTTGAATAGTTTAATTGCTGTTTCCTTCCCTTTCAGACAGAGAGACAGACAGACAGAGAGAGTCATCATTAATGGCAGCAATCAACACGTTGCGGTTCACACCACGCTGCTCTGCTCAGACTAGTAGCTGCCGTGCAGTCAGCCTGCATCACAACACACTGGTGTGAGAGTGGGGAAAGAAAGAACCACACAAGACAACAGAAGATAAGAATAAAACGCAGAGGAGAAGGAGGAGAGAACAGATTGACAGAGGTTGATAGCCGTGTCGGAGGCAGCAACTGAAAAAGAACAGCACTCCACCCCTCCACCCCTCCACCCCTCCATCTCCATCTCTCCACCCCTCCATCTCTCAATTTCTCCCTCCATCCCTCCATCTCTCCATCTCTCCACCCCTCCATCTCTCCACCCTCCACCCTCCACCCCTCCATCCACCCTCCATCCCTCCACCCCTCCACCCCTCCACCCCCTCCACCCCTCCACCCCTCCCTCTCCACCCCTCCACCCCTCCACCCCTCCATCTCTCCACCCCACCCCTCCATCCCTCCACCCCTCCATCTCTCTCACCCCCCATCTCTCCACTCCCCCTCCACCCCTCCATCTCTCCACCCCTCCATCTCTCCACTCCACCCCTCCACCCCTCCATCTCTCCTCCATCCCTCCATCTCTCTCATCTCCACCCCTCCATCTCTCCATCCTCCACCCCTCCACCCCTCCACCCCTCCATCTCTCCACCCCTCCTCCCCTCCACCCCTGCATCTCTCCACCCCTCCACGCCTCCCCACCTCCAACCCTCCATCTCGCCACCCCTCCATCTCTCCATCTCTCCACCCCTCCACCCCTCCATCTCTCCCACTCCATCCTCAACCCCTCCACCCCTCCGCTCCTCCATCGCTCCACCCCTCAGTCTCTCATTTGCACCACCCCTCCACCCCTCCATCTCTCTGTCCATCCTCTGTTCTTTTTTCTGCACCCAGCTGAGACCTCTCTGGTGGGCCAAGACTCTCCATCTCTCCCACCCCTCCACCCCCTTCTATCCTTCTCTCTCCTCCTCTCCCCTCCCTCCCTCCTCTCCTCCCTCTCCCTCCACCCCTCCCACCCTCTCGCCTCCCTCCTCCTCCACCCCTCTCTCTCATCCTCACCTCCCTCCTCCTCTCCCCCTCCACTCCTCAATCACTCCCCACCTAGGCAGTGCAGTACACACACACACACACACACACACACACCCATACCCACCCACCCACACACACACACACACACACACACACACACACACTCCTCTGTTGCTGCATTTCTGCACCCCACAAGACCTCTCTGGTGGGCCAAGACAAAACCTACCATCCCCCCCCACCAGCCCAGCTTCAACACACACACACACACACACACACACACACACACACACACACACACACACACACACACTCACTCTCACACATACACACACCCACACACACACTGCTCCCTCATCCGGAGTGGACCCACTGTGTCTCCTAATCCTCTCCTCTCCTTTAATGAGAAATCCACTCCTCTCCTCTCTATACTCTTAGTCTCCTCCCTGTATTACAACTATGAAATGAGCATATAGATTCATATCTGTGCAGTTAGTATGAAGCTCTCCTCATCATATCTGGAGGACTGGGAACTCCTCTTCTCCTCTCCTCTCCTCTCCTGTTC
>JAPMUY010006828.1:12500-15000 GCA_026901105.3 Galaxias olidus | reverse complement strand
AATAGTCAGCAATACAGTTTGCAATTTAGCCAAACGAAGTGTAACATGACATCAACACACACTGTCGTTATTTAAGAATGATAATTCATTTTCCGCGCCGCTCCTGAGAACACATGCACAGGAGATAGCAGTGTTGTCTAAATGATTGTGGTTGTTATTTATGTCCTAATGTGTGTTTATGTTTTCTGTCATGTCGGCTGAGGTATTCTAACCCCCTTAAGCAAAAACAAACATTAGCGTGCTCCGGAGATTTTTATTATTTATGGATGAAGCTGGCTTTTAACAGCGTAGTTTTCCCCCAGCATTCCCTACCCTACTGCCTTCCTCCTTAAGGATAACCTGGAACTCATCCACAGATTAAATATCAGTCAGGATTCCTTGTGTTTTCTTAGCAGTGAGACAGAGCGTAAACATGACAGCAGTGTGACCTGGGGGTGACCTGGGGGTGACCTGGGGGTGACCTGGGAGCAGAGTGGAAGAAGATCCTGTTAGTGTGGGGGGAAGGAGGCTACTGGGGTGTTATGTTTAGAGGATCTCGTTTTCTGTTGCTCTTCCTTTCTTTCTCTCTCTCGCTCTCTCTTTCTTTCTCTCTCTCTTTCTCTTTTTCTCTTCCTCTCTCTCTCTCCCTCTCTCTTTGCTTTCTGTCCTGATTTCTGTGATTTACTTTCTGGTAACAGCAATGAGTGGTTGGCGTTCTGGAATCAGATGTCGGCCATATTGGGCCATGGGGGGGGGGGGGGGGGGGGGTTGTCTTACCCACAGTGCTTTGAAACGTCCTACTGGGGTTTGAATTATTATTATTTTCTTTTTTTTTGGCGTATGGGTTACTTTATCTACTTCTCTGCCTGAATGGACGCCGAGGCCTTTCACATAAAACGCCACGCTAACAGAAGTTTCCATTGTGTGTTTTAAATCAACATAAATCCAAAGCTCAGGTTTCAGTTTAATCTCAAATGGACAAAACAGAGTTTAAGATTTGTTGTTGGCCAAATGATTTTCCAGATGTCAGAGGGATTATAGCTTAAGACTATTCCTTTTCTGGCGTGGGTCTTTCAGGGAAAACATATTTCACCCCAGAGAGTTAGTAAGGCTGGAGGTCAAGATCAGTTTTGGAAAAATAAACATCTGAAATGATTTTATAATCTTTTTTTCTTCTTCTACAGATTATGTAAAGCATCCAGTGACATGTCTTTGTGTTTGGCGAGCTCTCACCGTTACTGTAGAGGAGCTGCAGTCTGTAGTGGATCCCATTGTTCGTCTTTTCTCCATTGTACTCCTGAAACACCACAAAATGGACACCGTTAGCCTAGAGCTTTGGTTTGTGTTTTCTCTGCGTCCTTCATGTAACCCCTGAAGCTGTGTGGGCCTCCAAACAGCCCTGGTCCGTCCCAGGTCAGTCTGTCCCCAGTCTACTGGGGAGCCAGTTTACTTCAAACACGAGAAACACCCGAGGACACTTTGTAACGTCAAAAAACAACAACAAGTCTTCATCCTCTAATCTGTCCTCATCCTCATCCTCTGTATCACTGACAGATTCCTGTCATCCCAGTGCTAAACCCAGTGCTAATTCCAGCAGATGTTCAGCATCACAGCCAGATATTTATTTGGGCCCCGGATGGGGTACAGCCCAGCCTTCACTATGAACTATTATTAACTATAAATGTATTACAATTTAGTCAAACGTTGCAACTAATTCATTTGTAACAGTTGCTTTTGAAGATACCATGAAGATGTGAATGAAGAGTTATCAAATAATACAACCTTTTTCCCCATAAGAGTCGGTATTAATACCGTATTTGAATACCTTTATTCATAAACATGTTGCCTTCATAAGGAAATAAAGATATACATTAAGACATGTTCCAACATCACGGGAGAGGGGTGTGTTTGGACCATCCACCCGATGTCTACTTTCTGAATGTGTTAATCCAGCTCCAGTATTAGAGATGCCTCCTAAATCAAAGCAATGGGGACTCTTTCTCTGTCCTCCACCCTTCCTCTGCATGCCAGAACACTAGCGACTTTCTCTCATATTAGTCGTGACAGAACTAAACCTGGTATGTGTGAGTGTATGAAGCAATAAACCTTAATTCTGGGACTCGCTGCTGTAAAGCCCCACCTCTCTATCAATCTCTAGCGCTTTGAGATTGTTTTTACAATGAAAAACGCTTTACAAATTAAATATATTATTATTTTTATTATTACGGTAATTGACAGAACCTGATATGCAAGAGCAAAGCAAAGAGCTGAAAAAGAGCTGTGGCCACACGCATGCACGCACACACACACACACACACACACACACACACACGCACACACACACGCACACTCCCTCTCTCCCTCTCACACGCACACACACACTCACACACACACACACACACACACACACACTCACACACACACACACACACACACACTCCCTCTCTCCTGCCTGCTCGTTCACCTCTGCCTCGACCTCCAGCCCACAGCCCCATGCCCGCTGCCTGGCCCTGGGCCCGCG
>JAPMUY010006828.1:0-2500 GCA_026901105.3 Galaxias olidus | reverse complement strand
TACTCTGCTACAGTGAGTCTACAGACTGGTCTGCTACAGTGAGCCTACAGACTGGTCTGCTACAGACTGGTCTGCTACAGTGAGCCTACAGACTGGTCTGCTACAGTTATGGGTCTACAGACTGGTCTGCTACAGTGAGTCTACAGACTGTACTCTGTAACAGTGAGTCTACAGACTGGTCTGCTACAGTGAGTCTACAGACTGGTCTGTTACAGTGAGTCTACAGACTGTGCTCTGTTACAGTGAGTCTACAGGCTGTGGTCTGCTACAGTGAATCTACAGACTGGTCTGCTACAGTGAGTTTACAGACTGGTCTGTTACAGTGAGTCTACAGACTGTGCTCTGTTACAGTGAGTCTACAGGCTGTGGTCTGTTACAGTGAGTCTACAGACTGTACTCTGCTACAGTGTGAGTCTACAGACTGGTCTGCTACAGTGCTGAGTCTACAGACTGGTCTGCTACAGTGAGTCTACAGACAGTACTCTGCTACAGTGAGTCTACAGACTGGTCTGCTACAGTGAGTCTACAGACTGGTCTGCTACAGTTCTGGTCTACAGACTGGTCTGCTGCAGTGAGTCTACAGACTGTACTCTGTAACAGTGAGTCTACAGACTGGTCTGCTACAGTGAGTCTACAGACTGGTCTGTTACAGTGAGTCTACAGACTGTGTTCTGTTACAGTGAGTCTACAGGCTGTGGTCTGTTACAGTGAGTCTACAGACTGTACTCTGCTACAGTGAGTCTACAGACTGTACTCTGCTACAGTGAGTCTACAGACTGGTCTGCTACAGTGAGCCTACAGACTGGTCTGCTCCAGTGAGTCTACAGACTGGTCTGCTACAGTGAGTCTACAGACTGGTCTGCTACAGTGAGCCTACAGACTGGTCTGCTACAGTTATGGGTCTACAGACTGGTCTGCTACAGTGAGTCTACAGACTGTACTCTGTTACAGTGAGTCTACAGACTGGTCTACTACAGTGAGTCTACAGACTGGTCTGCTACAGTGAGCCTACAGACTGGTCTGCTACAGTTATGGGTCTACAGACTGGTCTGCTACAGTGAGTCTACAGACTGTACTCTGTTACATTGAGTCTACAGACTGGTCTGCTACAGTGAGTCTACAGACTGGTCTGTTATAGTGAGTCTACAGACTGTGCTCTGTTACAGTGAGTCTACAGGCTGTGGTCTGCTACAGTGAATCTACAGACTGGTCTGCTAAAGTGAGTTTACAGACTGGTCTGTTACAGTAAGTCTACAGACTGTGCTTTGCTACAGTGAGTCTACAGACTGTTGAATGTGGTCTGCTACAGTGAGTCTACAGACCGTGGTCTGCTACAGTGCTGAGTCTACAGACGGTGGTCTGCTACAGTGAGTCTACAGACTGTTGAATGTGGTCTGCTATAGTAGGGCTCAGGGCCAAGGAGGGGGTTCTCAGATCACGACACCATTTCTATGAGACAGAGACCCAGACCTGGTGCTCGCTCCTATTTTTCTGGGCTACAATCATTACTTTCAAACAAAAAAACAACGTTTAGTGAATCAGCCTTGAATAGTGCGCATGAATAGAGTAGAACTGAACGGAAAGTTAAAGTGAGTGCAAACTGCACCAGGGGGAGGACCATGTTGAGAGGAACACCCTTATCCCGGCTGTGTGTACTGTATGCCCCCCCCCCCCGGCTGTGTGTACCCTTATCCCGGCTGTGTGTGTCCTGTATGCCCCCCCCCCCCCCCCTTATCCCGGCTGTGTGTACTGTAGGCCCCCCCCACACCCTTATCCCGGCTGTGTGTACTGTATGCCCCCCCCACACCCTTATCCCGGCTGTGTGTACTGTATGCCCCCCCCCCCCCACCCTTATCCCGGCTGTGTGTACTGTATGCCCCCCCCACCCTTATCCCGGCTGTGTGTCCTGTATGCCCCCCCCCCCCCCCCCCCCCACCCTTATCCCGGCTGTGTGTACTGTATGTATGCCCCCCCCCCACCCACCCCTTATCCCGGCTGTGTGTCCTGTATGCCCCCCCCCCCCCCCCCCCCCACCACCTCCTGCTAATTGCCACAGCAAGCACAGACGCCGAAGCTGCCCGTGTAAAATATGCACATATTGTGCACGTACAGTGTACGCAAGAAGTAGAGTAATTTATGTACAATTACTCTGGCATACATTTTCCCATTCAGTGATGTAGAATCTACCCCTCTCTCTCTCTCTCTCTCTCTCTCTCTCTCTCTCTCTCTCTCTCTCTCTCTCTTCTCCTCATGTTTGCTTCTCTTCTCTCCATCTTATTGACCCATCCCTTCTCTCTATCTCTTTGCACTTTATCTCTTCCCTCTTTCTCTCTCGTCCTCTCTTCACCCTCTCTTCACCCTCTCTCTCCCTCCCCCTCTCCCCTCTCCTCCTCTTACCTCTCCCCCTCTCCCCCTAGCTGTGCTTGTTTGGTTAGCTCTTATTAGCCCTGTAATATGAGATAATGAGTGTGAGCCTGGAACAAGGCGGGAGGACAGCCCG